>VZTM01013397.1:415434-556276 GCA_013400555.1 Jacana jacana
CAAAAAAAAACCCTTCTTTTACAAAGCTAAGATCTTAAAACTACACCAAAATCATTAGTATGAATGCATGATTTGCTCTAAGCATTTGCTTTAAATTGTTGAGATTAGTAACCTTGTTTGTAAGTAAGCTTCCTTCAAGATTCATTCCATAATTTAAGAGGGCATTCTAACTTCAGAAGTCAGACAACTGTTACAGGTCTGGCAAGAGTTTGCCTTAAGCCCTTACCTCATTGCTCACTAGTACATGGATCCCTGTGGGTCCCTGCCGATAGATTCGATTTATCTGCTGTGGAGAAATGCTGTACAAGTTTGCAATCTTTTCAATTAATTCCAGCGTGGTCAATTCTTCCAAGAAGATTGCATGATATACTGCAACAAGTTGAAAGTAATTACGGAGTTAGAGAGTAATTACAGAATAGCAACTATAGGCAACACCAAGATGCTCAATATCAACAACCAAATGGGTTTAAGATGGAGGTTCCAATCTTGACAGTAGGTAAACAAGCTCAGTACCTTTAAAGTAGCTCCCAAATATCCAGCTTAATGATTTGTAGAAAATACCCAGTGTTTGGATGCAGTGGGCAAATAAAGCACAGGTCACTTTTGCCCAGAGAAAACACAGGGACTAATGACAACTTCTACCATGGTGCAGTAAAAAAAAACTATAATAAAGATGATAATATTTTTGGATAATCTAACTTTACTGATTTTGTCATGTTACAGTAGATCAAATTAAATAGCAAAACACATGATACGATGCAACTCAAAAGTGGTATTTTATCTCATTTTATCGCACTGACCATATAGGCACAAACTAAAGACTACAACGCATCACCGAGGATAGTTAAGAGCAGTGAATCCTCAAAAGCTTTGAATTTAGAATTAGAACCTCAATTTCAGAGTTTCTAATAGAGACTCTCAGACATACAAACCTTCCATTTCCCTGAATATTTTCAAATAAGCTATAGTCTACGGCAAATTGTGGATGAGAAGATAGATTTTAATGCTATGGTCCCTATTAAAAACTGAATAGACACTTCGCTGTGGCTTTCAGCAGATAGCTTGTAAATTGGGCTTCTTCTCCAGGGAGATGGTACAAGTTGGATCCTCTAACCTTGAAACTAATCTGAAACTAATCTAAGTGTCAGAACTGGGACAAACAGGACCTCTTTAAACATGCAGAACGCCAAGCTGTCCCACGCAGGAGCTCAGGCAGAAAGCAGCTTTCACTAGAAAAGTGTTTAACAAAAACCATAAAAACTTACCACAAAGACTGCCATCTCCATTTTCTCGTTTTTGGTGGAGATGAGACCTGTTTTGCTCTGGTTCTTGACAGACATAAATTGTCATCTTGGGCCTTACATTTCTATGGATTAGTAAAAAACAGTAGCAAGTTATTTAGTAGATCTAAAATTGTTCCAGTCAGCTAGAAACACTGAGAGATGGAAACATTCAGACTGTGCATAGATAACCAACAAAGCAATGGTCTTGATGCTGGCAACTAGAGTCTTAGGAGGTCTAGTAAGGGCCCCCTGGGAGGTGGTGGTACAGTTCAGAGCACTTCAGTCTCTTCAGGATCAGATAAGAATAAAGTTTTGAGCACTCACCAAGCAGCCCATCATACCTGCCTTTACTGGTTTGAATCCTGCCCAGCTGAAGAATTTATTATGTTATTGCAATAAAAGAAAGTTTAAGAATCACTTGAGGCTTCAGGTGTTGGTTGGTTGGTTTGTTACACATGAAAGAGATGCAACATAGGGTATTGTAGGCCATGTCTCATATGAAGTAGATGGAAGCTATCAGTTGGTGCAAATAAACCACTGGACATCCACATTATGCCCCTTCATTTTAAACTCAGGTCTGACTTTGGCAACATTTCCAAACTGTGCTTGGATTTGAATACCATCATGATCTCCAGCCTCTGAGATGACCTCTCTGAAGTGTTAAGAGGAGGTCTAAATGCTACATCTCCAGGATTAACTTTTAATTAACACTGAAATTATCAAGGAATGCTTTCATAACAAAAAAATAGGAAAGAAGTAGTACAAACCTTCCTTTGATTGCATTAAAGAGCCGAATTCCATCAGCAGGCCCACAAATTTGAACAAAATCTTCTTTGGACATCTTCAGTAAGTCAGCACCTACATATTTCAAATTTATTTTTTTTTCAAAAGTGAAGCAAACTTAGTTTCCAAATTGCATGCATGGGGAGCAGGAAAGGGCAAGGGGAGAGAATTCACAAAGTTAAATCAGACAGATATGCCTAGAAGTTGCAAATCCAGAGAGATGTACACTGCAAATCACTCATTGTGAAACAGAGAGCTAGAAGCTGCAAGAAGAGCAGTGTTGCACTGGAAGATATTCTAGTCAATTCAGAGACAAGCTAGATATTTAACATTGGTCATTAAATGGCCTGCTCTTTTCTGTCATGTTCACCAGCTTATTTAATCAGGTTGCAAGTCTGAGAGAGGCTCCTCAAGGTTTCAATGTGTTTAACAGTTCCCCCTTACAACATCTTACTGTTCTGTACAACTACCTAATGGGAAGGTACAGTGAAGATGGAGCCAGACTCTTCTCAAAGGTGCACAGGGACAGGATGAGAGGCAGCAGACAGAAGATAGGAAACACTGATTAGGTATAAGGAAAAACTTTTTCACTGTGAGAATAGTCAAGTATTTGAAGAGGTTGTTCAGAGAGATTGTGGAACTTCCAACCTCAGAGATAGTAAAACACAAGTGTGAAAGGCCCTAGACTTGCTTCAAGCAGGGGGTTGCACCTTATGAACTCAAGAAGTCCCTTCCATCTTAACTTATTCTCTTCCATCTTCACATACTCAAACCGTTTGGGTAAATGCTAACCAGTCTAAGAATAAAAGAACAACCACACTGGTTCAGACCAGGGATCCCATCAACAGTGGCCAACAGCAGATGCTATTGATATGAAGCACGAGCTGCACTTACAAAAGAGAATAAGGACAAAATAATTGGACTGTTTAAACTCACCCGAAAAACTTGAGAAGAGTCTACAGAATGGAGAGAACCTATTACGATGAAGCCACTGCTGGGCATCTTGAATAGAAGCAGAAGGAAGGAGATGCTACATTGCAAAAAGAATAAGAAGGTCTTGAAATGAACTGTTCACCAGTGTCCTAAAAAAGAAAAGCACCACATTAACATGATCTCAAGTACTTACATCATTGCTGGGAGGCAGGAGCTCCACTTGGTGGGTTGGAGAACTGTTGCTAAAAAAAATTATATAAAATTGGAAGAGAAAAAACAAATTATTTTAAATTTTACATTTCAATGTCCATCCTTTTCCCCCTCCTCCATTTGACTCAATGCCCGTAAGTTAAATACCAACTTGGCTTTTATCTCTCAGATTTTAAAAAAGGTACCCAAAATCTGGACCAAGAAAAAAAATAGTATTCTCTATTTGAACCTTTTGTTGGCCTTCTGAGGTCCTAACTCAACCCTGAGAGAAAAACTCAGTTTACTGACCTCCTTCAAGCTTTTCCATACAGATGACTCACTAAACTAAGCAAGGAAGTTGCAACCTACAGGGTAGCTGAACTCAACATTTCTATGAACCAGAAAGCCTCTAAATAAATCCACTGTCTAATAATGATTCTCCAGCAAAATTGAATAAATGACCTTATAATTCAACCCTGTAGATAGCTTAAGCATAGTAAATGGCAATTTGACTATATTACACAAAACCACATTTTTACTAAACCCTCCTAAAACATAGACAGGACTTCAACACGTCAAAATTTTCCCAAAGAATTAATAATCTACCACCGGAAGAAAATGCTCAACCAATCTCTCTACTAACAGCAATTTCTGTCTTTTCAGTGTTTATTCACAGGTTGAGGTCACTCGCTGAAAATTTGTGATACAACTTTGATTAATTACTAAGCTATATGGGAGGGTGACACGGCTGCAGAGTCTTAGAGGAGGAAAAGAAAGCCTACTCCAAATTCTTAAGGGAGAGTATGTTGCAGGGAGAACTCAGAAGTACCAAGGGACCCTGCTGTATATCTCTGGCATCAGCTACCATCTTGGGCATTTCAGGACTACAAAAACTGTCTCTTTATGATGGCTACACATTAACAAATTAAGCATGCCTCCTATTGGTCCTTTGTTCTGTAATGGATTCTCAAAATCCAGGATGTTTTTCATTTCTTTACATCCTATTCAACTGGGAATTCAACCCGCGTCCCCCAAACTACCTCAAGACAGAAAGGAAGGAAGAAATACCAGCTCTGAAGAGGTGCTGAAGGCTGAAAAGCCTCTAACATTCCTGTATGAAAATACTGGAAAATGCTGGTACAGGACATGGTGTGTTCTGTGACCTCTACAGAAGAGTAAGAGAGTAAAATCATAGCAGAAGTTGCCCTGGTGGTCAGTCCTCTGATGCTCACCTCTCAAAAGAACATAGTACTCTGCATTACAGGGAATTCCTGGCTGGAAGACCTTGAAAAATCATTGTGGGAAATATTTTCCTCTTTCTAGGAAGGGTGGCACTTGGGTACTTGACCTTTTCTTTCAGAATATGAAATGCAGAGACACACAAAGCACATGCACACAAAGGCTACCGCATCAACAGGAAAGATAAAGCATTTATTTGTTACATACCCATCTCCTAGGTTGAAGCTGTTGGGAGAACTGTTGTAGCTTGGAGATGGAGCATTGTTCATTTGATAAGGCACATCTGGCCAGGGAGAGCACTGTTGGAAGAAAGGCAGCAGAGATACTTTCATAAGGATGGAAATAAATTATTCAATTCTCCTCTCATACCACATTCATGCTGTTGCCACGCCACTAGCTTCAACTCATCACTCCTGCTGCGAGGAGGAGACGGGCCATGGATTTTCTACACCGCCCTCCAAGCGGGCTGTCGGGGGGCCAGATTGATTCCAGTTGTGCATTCCACATTTCTCCCATTTCACAAAGCCTGTCCCCAAATAACACTGAGCCAAAGTGTGCACAGCTGTAAGTCAGAGCAACGCCAGTAAGTCAACTCAGACTGAAGGCAGCGATGATACAGAAATACCCCGGTCTCAATTATAAATCCCTAATTAAATCCAGCCAAGAGTGACAAATACACTCCAGTGGCATTGCTTCAGGTTTATACCAGTGAAAGAGCAGAATTTGAACCAGCCTATTAAACCTCTGGCTATTGGCTCAAGAGCTTGAGTTATAAACAGGTATTGCAAGGAGAAAATTTAGGATAGACAGGCAGACACAAAGCTACTAAAAGTCTTCTCAAATATAGGTCAAACTCCATATTCCATTACAGTACTGTAAAACCAGAGTAACCCAGTTAGAATTGATGACTCTGGTTTGCATTTAAGCCACTGTAACCAGTGGCAGAAACCTACCCCTGTGGAACCCCCACCATCAAGAGCTCAAGAAAATACTCTGTAGTATCCTTGCTTGCAATGATCCAAAGATGACAAGAGTAGCTTTGGAGTTTTATCATCTCCACAAATACTAGCAAATATTTTATTATGTCCTCAAGCACCAGCAAATATTTAACTCTTTGGCAACCCACATTTCCCCATCCAGTATGACAAAGTACACCAGAGCTCACAGGAAGAGCTTGGGATCTGCCAACTCTGTAGAATCAGGTCTGTGCACACATGAGCCTTGTTAACAACCACCACGTTGAATTAGAAAACATGCTGTTTGCTCCTGGCAACTTGAGGAAAATTGGGTGGGAGGGACCAGATCTCAGAAGCAGGAAGTTTATTTAAATTAAGAATAACCCCTCATTTTTAGAGGTCCAGCAACCCACTTAAAAAACAAAAAAAAAAAAAAAAAAAAAAAAAAAAAGAACTAAATCAAACAACAAAACATTCCCATAGAGAGATGAAACAGCACTTTTAAACCACTGTCTTGAGTCCTGTTGTTTAGTAATTCTGCAGCCTGGGATAAGTTTATATGTACACCTAAATAATGGCAACAAGGGGTAGAAACACACATCTCTACACAGAACACATCAGAATATAAGATGTTCAAGATGTTTCTAGAGTACACACAAGAATCTTCTGAGTACGTACTAGTAGCCTCACAGGCACATTCACAGAAAATCAGATTGATAATTTAATCAGATGGCCTATTCATCTGTTCATATGCCCCATCTCCAACATGAGATTTTGCCAGACAGGTCTGAAGAAAATACCTCATTCAACTGGAATCAAAGGACCACAGTAAGTGCCCAAAAGCATGGTAGAAGACAGATAAAATACTTCTTTTAAACCTAGGCTGTTAAGGGTTGGTTTAAACCCCCCAAAAATAAGAAACTTTGCCATCTTTTATAGACTTCAACAGTGAGAGAATTTAATAATTTCACTCAGGTCTCAATTATTAGTCAGGTCTGGGCATATGTTTCTCCACAAGGCAATCTCCAAGGCTCTGTTAGACTGCATCTTCTCTCAAATCCATCTCCCAACATGCTGAAGTAGTATCAAATGTGTCTAAAATGTTTTACCTCTGTGAGAATAGTTGTCTCATAGGAAGGCTGATATTTCTCCTTTTCTTGGGTGGTCTTCTTCTCCATTTTTTCCCTGTCAGTCTTCTGTTTTCTGTCTGCTCCTTTAGGCTATAAGTACAAGCACAAGCTCTCCCTTATGCCAAGTATTATGAGTTTGGAGACAGAGGCCAACAGATTTTTTTCCTAATCTGTTCACAAAAGTCTCCTTAAGCTTTATGGGGACTCTACATACAGAACAAGATCAGATCTGCATTTTCCAGACAAAAATTAGCCAAGCATCTCTACTGTTTCTCTAACATCCCCCATTGATGCATATTGCAATTCCAAAATAGGCTGACCACAGTCCTGAGATTCGATACCAACTATTTCAGACAACAAGCCCCATGAGGTATGAGCTTCACTGGTATTTGTACCATCTCTCCAGGAACAGGAAAAACACTGCTCATAGGAGCAAGGCTGGAGCAGCAGATCCTTTGAGAAAACAGGCCTTCTGAAAAGCTCGTTAAGTGACTACATGTCTGCCATGTCCAAAGTAGGAACTTCAGAGATGTACAGTATCATCTTTCTCTCCCCTGGGTTGCATGGAGAGGAACTCTGCTGCAACCAGCAAAAGGTATTTAAAGATCTCAAAGTTATACTTTCACTGTTCATGGAGGATTGTACTTGTACTTGCCTAGGAGTACCAAAATACAGTGGATACCCTGAGTATCATCAGTGTTATGTTTTCACTCAGAATGACTTAAACAAGTAGCCTTAATAGTCATGAGAAACTGGACCATATGTTGTGTAGTTTGCAATACACAGCAACTTCAGGATACAAACTAATGAGTGGCAGTACCTTCTAGACACTGCTTGACTATATTCCACAGAAATTTATTTTGTTCCCTGATGCCTCTCTGATGGGTTTCCATTCCAACTAGTCGAGATTTGAGTTGTTGATGGGGTTATTGTAACTGTTATTATTATTATTACATCCACACAGCACGGATCTCAGTATCTATATAATGCTCAAGGCACAATGGACAGGCATAAGTCTCGGTATGGCACTTGGGTCATTTGAACTTAACTAGAATTGCTGTGTAGTAGCTCAGGTCTTAAGTCACTTTGTGTGCAAGAGTACTGTTTAACACCTTAAGCATACCCAGTTAAATGCCTGTTCTTCTTTTACCTCACTACTCGCATCACTCCTACACAATTTAAAAACGATGCATGCTACTGTGTCTTCGTCTAATCCAGTTGATGACAAAGCTAAAACCACCTCGTACCTTGAACACTTTGATCTGGCAGCTTGCAGAATGTAAGTGTTCTGTGTATTCACCATTTTCATTCTGCTTAAAGGTGTCGATTTGCACCCGGAAAGGCACCCCTTTCTCTCCTCCATGTTTCCGTGGAGTAAATTCTGTGCTGATGCAATGTACCTGGCAAAACAAAAGTTGTGCTCATCTCTGGAGACAGTTGAAAGCTGTGAAACTCTGAATTTCAGACTCCCTAAACTCACAGGATTCCTGGACATGTTTGGCTCCTCCTGAGAAACTAAGAGAGGCAGAAGAGTTCAAAATGTTTTCATTTTTGTTCCTCAGGACAAAATTCTTAAAAGAACAAGAAACCCAGAGAGAAACAGAGCATCAGGAAAAGCATCCCGTGATTTAAGTAAAACCCACACACAGATTAAAAACAGATAGTTGGCATTTGGGATAAGAAACACTCATGAAAGAGGAAAGCAGGCTAAACTACCAGGATGTGAACAGTTTCTTCCATTCAAAACCCATGCTTAGAAAGCAACATCATGTAGCAGATAGTTCTCCAAAGTACTAGCAAGTACCAGTTAGCAAGTAGTTAGCAAGTTGGTTTAGCAAGTATCCCACAAATTAATTATACATGATTGTCACTTAAGTCTGCATATTATCATTAGCATCTTGCTCTTTCTTCATTTTCTGGCTACCTTAAATCTCCAGGTTTTCATAAGATATCTCACCACTGTATCTACCACAGGAATATCACTTCTGTCTTACCTGAATGAATGCTGAAGCTCTCTTTGATGGATCCCACAGAAATTCAACAGTGTTCAACTGGGTTGGGCTGGCCCTGGGATCCAAGATACCAACTGACAGCGGGATATCTGTAGAAGAAAACCCCTAAAATTTTAAAAATATTAAATTGAAGAAGAGAAAGCATTTCCATACAGTTACAAGATGCATGTGAAAAGCCAAGCCACCAATGATATATTTATTTGGGACCTATATTTCTAGATCTCTTCCCCACCCAAAGACATACAGGATTCCCAAGAGAGTGGGATATAAAAAAAACCTAAACACACATGTGAACACTACATCGCTCAGCACCTCACTTCCAAATGCTGCACAGGAACCATAATGAAATACTCTCACCTATATCAAGGATGCGATCCCCAGGCCGACTCCATCTCCAGCCCTCGAGCTGCTGGTGCTCTGTATACTGCAGACGTCGATCATGGAAAACTACACGAATTATGCTCTGTTAAGACAAGATGGCAAGATGAGCAACGTGATCCAAAGACTCTTCTCTTGAGATGACTTTGGTTTTCCAGCGTAGAAGCAAAAAAGCTGATCTGTTATCTTTCTCACCCTCATTCATGAGGGGAGCAGAGGGTCCACCTAAGAGACCCATCACCATGGTTATCACATTCCTAAGGGACCCCCTCAGTGAGAGAGCAACACACTTCCCCCTTCACAGCACATGTCTACACTGCACAATGCAGCTCTGTACAGCTTTCTGGGATTTGGTCTGGAAGCACTATAGGAATGTCCACATAGTCTTGGGTGTCATGCCATGTAAACATCACTATACTGCTTCCACACCCAAAGTGGTTCACATGAGGGTAATATTTCAGGTGTCTGTACCATGCCCCAACCCCAGTATATCTCACTCTGACTAGCAAATGTGAGACAGCTCACCTCTCCCTGCACTGGTGGAGCTGAAATGCCCAGACAACTTGTCAGTGGGAACTAAGCTTGATTCCAGCCATTAACAGCCAGTCATTATTGCTAGATTTGCCCCAGTACACTAGAAAACTGCTACACTACACAGCTGTGTAGAATCAAAAAGCTTCTGTAACAGCAGAATCTTCACCTCTAGCCTGCAATGGTGCAGCCATGTCAATAACTGGAGTAAAAAAGGCTGGAATAAGAACAATCCCCAGGGCAGACAAGTCCGAAGTACCCCTAACTAACATATCCTTTTGTATATTGAGAGTGCTATACTAGCGTGAGTTTCTTAAATCCGCGTTCCTGCTGGGGACTTCTGTATCAAATGGGAGTGAACATTTTTTGCCAATGAACCTGAGAAATGTCCAAATCAAACCCTAGCTCTAAGAAGAAAGCAAGCCACAGTGGGAATGCCTGCAAAATTGGAATCCCAATCCAAATGCTTCCAAAAATGGGCCAAAAGACAAACAGGGAAATGCCTAAACTTGGACAACATTTGAAATCCAGATTGGAATCCAAATTTTGTAATTAGTCCCCACTTCTCAAAAGAAACCCTGAGGCAGAACAGCCAAGAATTTGGGAAAGGAAGGCTTGAAGATTGGATCCAGAACCAAGATCTGAACCCAAGTTCTTGAATTTGAAATGTTTGGGAAACAACAAAGAAAAAAAATCCCCAGAACCAACAAATCAATTTGTGTATGTTCATAATTATGCTCATTACCACAGTAAACTGGAGCTCCATGGAATCTACATGGTAGAATGATGTAAACACCAGGGTCCTCTAGGGTCCTCTATTTGACATGTAACAACCCAGGCACGCTGCTGGGCTTAGGAAGGGAATCAAGTCTGCCTCGCAGCAGTTTTGACCATGTTCACCTCTGAACTTTGAGATTCCCCTGAACCCAATATTCACAGTGAAACTCTGGGGTCACAACCATAAACAGAATAAAGATTCCCCTGAAGCCCTGTAAAGCCAAGCTGCACAGTCCCGTGAAACTAGTACTCATCAACTCCATCAGCCCAGCTCCCATTAAAAACAATGGCAAAGCATTTTCCATTGTCTCAGTGTGAGCAAGGTCAGGCCCTTCATTAGAGGCTGTATGTAGTAGCAGGAAGAAAAGAAATCTATATTTCTCCTTACCTTTACATATTTTGTGTTTAAATCTTGAAACTCTCCCAATTTCCTATTCTCAAGTAGACGGATTTCATAAGACTGACCTAGAGTTTAAGGAAACATTTCCAAGGTGTTTAATACGTTGTAGCAATGAGAGAGTCATGCTGGCATTTACGTGGCTAATAAAGCATACGTTTGATCAGGGAAAGCTCATTTTTGGTAACATAATGCAGTTGCTCCCAGCAATCAAGTAGGCAATAAAGCACAGCAGAAATCTGAGGGGCAGGTTTGTCTTTTGGCAACTAAAACCTCTCAGTTGGGACTTCAATCGCAGTCTGTCTCCCAGGACTGCTACAGTTTTCTGGTCACTCTTCAGAAAGTCACCAAGGTGTTCGTGGCAGTTGTCTCCCCCTTCCCCATGTCACACGGCTGTAAAGGCGTTGCCTTCATCTGTCCCTTCTGCTGAAGCAATGGGTGTATGAAGAGCAGCTGGCACAGCGAGCCTGGAGGCTATTCTGCAGAGGACAGCCATTTGCGTGAAATCTCACCTTCTGCAGAGAGCAGTCAGGTCTGTAAAGGTGTTTTGGTGAACCAGAAGTACAAGATTTGTTCCATAAGGCCTTGACTGTGGCCTTATGGCCCAGGGCGTAAATACCCCTTCAGACATGAGTGTGGAATCAGCAATGCGCATTGCAGGATGTGCAAGGACCAGTTCCAGGAAGGGAATTCATGCTCCAGCACCCACCACCCCCACCTCCAGCATAAGGAATTTAGCCAGTTCAGTAGAATTCAGCTAACTGGTTTATGAAATAACATCTCCCTCCAAGGTTGACAGTGGACAAAAGAGACTGATGTCCCAATACTTTAAGCACAAAAGGCTAAGACAGCACAAAAGCTCATTGTACAGGACCAACTTGGTACAATAAACGTACAGCCGGTACAAAGGCAGGACAGGATCATTAGGATTAATGGAGCACATGTATGGTTTATAGCTAGTTTTTCTTGTTCGTCTGGCTATCCTCCCTTTTACTGAAAAATGCACAAGTACAACAAGGCAGGGACTAAGAAAATCAGTTTGGCTTTTCTGGCTCAACCAGTATCTCCGCTGAACTGGCCCTGCAGAAAACTGCCAAGCAGATAGATCTCCCTCTAAGCAGTTACTGCCAGCAGAGACAAGAAAATGCTACATTTCTGGATCTAGAAATAGAAGACTTAGTAACAGCAGATATGTCAGGAGGGCACCATATTTCAGGTAGATTTTCCTTTGGGAATCCCAGCTCTTCCAGTTGCCCATGTGACTACAGACCACATCACTAGAGCACAGGGATAATTGTAGTTATTCAGCTGCCTAACAGGAAAAATAAAAAAAGAGGACAAGAGAGGCCATATTGAAGCCCCAAATCTTTGTACAGCACTCCTACTGATGCCAATGGGAATTCTGCAAGCAGGAAATGACCCTCAAATCCAGCAAGTGTCTTAGGGCATGAGGAAACGGGAGAATAAATCATATGAAGTACCAAATTAAGCACTGGAAACACGCATAGATCTTAACCCATCTCTTTGTACATATGTAAACCAAAATAACAACAGTGACCTTCCTTTGAAGGCTGGACACAAAAGGAGATTTTGTAAACTACAGTGCTGAAATTGAGGCCTTCCACACTTAAACTCAAGAGACTTTCTAATGTTCCCTCTGATATGCATTAATATTGATAACCTGGCAATTTTTAGAGAAATTACATATCTCCTCACATAATCAATACTGTTGCACTAGCATAAAAAATAACAGTCTCAGGTTCACAAAATTAGTTTTCAACGCTGTGTACGTACACGTGTGTATGTTGAACATGCCTATCTACATTGTATTAGGTACTTGGCTGTTTGATGGCTCAGTCTGGGGACTGATTTCACCAGCTATAGGAGTGATACAGTTCCTTGCCTCAAAAAATTTGCACAGCCAAGTGTCTGTTGCACTTACAGTTCATTCCCATGAATGGCTAAATAATCAGTACAGAAAATAATGCCCAAGAGACAGCAACTTACGCCTATGACTGTACTCAGATGGGATAACAGGGACAGAAGAATTAAATGGCACGTGCTGGGCTATAGAGGAAGGCAAGAGTAGAACCAGAAATACTACCAGCCATTCAGTGAACATCTATGGAATAAGCAGGTTTTTGGGACACCTTTGTACACCGACACACTCCTAACTCTTTGGTCAGCCTGATCTGCTTATTTGTAGTTGCAATGAGACAAAAGAAAACAACAGACATAAAAGTATCAGCCGTGTCCCCTCCAAACTAGCATCAAGCACTCAGAAACTCTGCAGTATGCAGCTTCCAACCAGCTGCAGGGGATAGGAACAATACTGCAACCCGGCAGGCACTGCACATCTCCTCCTGATGGGAGTCATTCACCTTGGACGGAGTTAGAAAGACATTCTCCCCGCTGATAAAAAAGAAACTGAGTGGAGACAGAGTTAATATTAAACGGATAGCCAAAGAGGAAATAAAATGCTCTGATGAAAGATACACGAGTCATCTGATGCAAGCCCTGTAACTCAGTTTATGCCATGAAAAACCTCAGTCAAAATGGTATTTTACGCTAACTGCTCTCCCCTTGACCTCTGAATGCTTAACTGCAGCTAGTACACAGAACTGTTATCAGAACAAGACTGCTCTAGCCAAGCTTCTTAAACACACAGTTTATTTCCCTTTCTGTGGGGCTATATCAGAGAAAAATTGATCCAAATTCCTCATAATTCCTTTATATATATATAATTTTATTTTTTTTACTGATTTTGAAAAATGCATTCTCCCTACAACTTATTCTAGCAAATACATTCCCTCATGGCTAATGATACCCATAATTAATAGATATTAGTATGGTCAGGGTTCAGATACTTGTATTTTCATAGAACTAAATTGCTTGGATTACATTTTTTCCTTGATAAATACCTTCCAAACCTTGATTCTCCTAGGTTTTCCACCATCACTACCTGCAATACTTCTGAAATGGTGACTCAGCCCTGCAATTGTAGCAGGATAACTAGACTCCTTCCTGTTGTCAGAGGGGAAAGAAGTCACTCAAGGCTCTGGTACCCAGATCATCTATGACTCCTGCATCACTGACTCAACAGTACTAGGAGGCATACACTGGATTTTCTGCTAAAACTAAATCAGTAACAGGTCATTCTTACCTAGGAATCTAAATCTGTAAAGAAATTTGGCTGCAAGTGTGACTGAAATGAACTGTATTCCCAGTTCCCAAGACAAACTGCAACTAGCCAAGCCCAAAACACAGGTGAAATTCATACCACTGAGTATTCCTTCATTCAATACAGATGAGTTTCTCTATATTGAGTTTATCCATCTCTCTCAGATGAAAATTAGATGAATGCAGGTTAGACTACACTTTTCCAAGTCAACGCTCGGTGGTAAAGCTGGAGATGGGGGCAGAGACTCTACAATGGTTTGAATGGTCTGACCTTGACCAGGGCAGTACCTGGTCCTGAGCCGACAAGGGTTTAACATCCACAGGGCTCTGATGGAAGGAAGAACCCAAAGAAAACATCTGTGGCAACGGAGAACAGCGGTAGAAGTTTTACATCAGTTCCCCCTTAGCAGGATGATATTCAACATTGCTAAACATTCATCTTAAACCCAGTGCTAAAGGCTCATAACTTGCCAAAACCCTGCTCCTTCCATGCTCTCAAGATTGACCATAGCTGCACCAGAAGAGGCAACATGGGTTCAAGACAACTTCAAAGTTGATGACCAGCCAGGTGTCGGATTGTGTTGTAATACTGGACATGTACATACAAGGGCTCCTAAAACATCCCTATCACTACTTGAAATGAAGAATACATTTTGCAAGGCAAATCTCCAGCACAGCTGAGTCTGAAACAGCCTCCTGCCTGCAGAACTCAGTGCTGCCCTCGCACAGAGCTCTCCACAACCCTTCTTCCTTTGGAAGAAAACCACATTAAATTCCTGAAATGCAATTCTTCTCCCAGCTTCACCGAAAGCTTCAGGGGAACCAATAAAAACCTGGGCAGGTGATGGCACACCATAATTTGTATTTTGAACAGACATCCACTGAGCAACAGCAAATTTATGCAACCTCCTCCTAGGCTAGAGTTTGAGCAACTCTGCTTTAAAAACAAGAGTAGTATCTAGTATCCGGCAAAGTAGTAACCACCCAGGTCCAGAGAGGTCCTGCTTGGTGATTCACAGAGCAATTCCATCTATCTTAAAGAGGATTTATAGACTGTTTACTTCTAAAACTTTTATTGTCTTTGGTAATTAATGCACATTAAATGCAGGCATAACTACTTAGTTTGGGGAGAAAAGATGAAAGTCAACAATTTTCTACAGATGCAAAATAATTTAGTTCAACATGGGAATGTTTTCCCACACTCCGAAGGTGCAAGCTATAATAACTGATTTCCATTGCTGGAATTTAGTCATCCATCAGGAATTCTGAGTAACTTCTGATTATAGAAGATTATCATTATTTTAATTATATTAAAATTTCATTCTAATATTAAATTAAAAATTGGTTTTATTATCATTTCTGTGATTTTATTTCAAGCTCGGTGTTATGTTTTGTTCCAAGATTATTTGCTACACAGTCACAATCACAAGATCTTTCTTGCTTTTTTTTGTTGTTGTTGCTTTGGTGTTACATTTAAAGGGTCACCTGCACTGCGTGTTTTGTGGTTTTCTGCACAGTACACGAATACAATACACCAATTCCAAATTAGGCTGCTGATGTTCTAGAGCAATACGACTCGAGCCTTACCTACTCCAGCCAAGCAGTCTGCTTGCCTTTCCAGCAATTAATTAAATCCTAACCTTATACTAAGCAATATCCTCATCAAAAGTCTGTGGAAAAAGAAAAAAACAACTGCAAATCCTCTTTCTCAGAATGGATCCACACAGCACTAGACAGAACCAGCCTGGAAACTGTTTGATTATTAAGCCAAGCTGCCCAATAAAAATTCCATTTAGCAACTTTATATGGACATCCTAAATAGCGCACAGATAAAGGCAAAGGAATGCTGACAGTCAAATGCAGCATGCAAGAGGAGGGGGAAGGAAAAAAGAAGAAAGCATTTATCCTCCTCAACCAAAGCACATCCAGGAGGCAGGAAGATAACCTCTGAAAGAGCCAAATGCAACTGCTCAGGGCATCAGGCACACACAGAGATATTTCTCACAGGAAAGATTAATGAACCCACAGGGTAAACAGGCAAGAGTGACAGAGCTGGTGTCTGAACTTGCATGCTTGATTGCCCACACCTTTTTGGCCAGAAAAAGCAAAAATAAAATTTAGCGTAGATTTGCTGAAGAGTCCCATATGCTGACACTCAGCAGGACACTGAGCAAAGGCAAAAGCTTCCTTCCTCTCCACCACAAGCCATTGCTTACTGCAGCCCCATTTGACAAGATGTTGTATGAGATGTTTATCCAGTGGGTATTAAGAATACAATAGGCCACCCCAAAAGCTTCAGCAATGCTAGCAACATGAAAATCCTACAAAGGAAGACCAACTGTGGTCCCGGAAACTCAAAACAAACACAAGAGTTATCCTAGAGTTATCCTGACAGAGTACTCCATCTTGTCTCACATCTCATCTACAACACAGCACATTATAAGCACCCAGGGATGGAGCAGAATGGATACAGCCTGCCCTTTCCTGGTCATAACTTAACCGGTTTCTGGTATTCAGTGTCCATATCAAGCTGTCCAGTCATGACCAATGCTCACAAACTCCTCTTTCGTACAATCTCCTTCTGAACTTTCTTATATGGTGGCAATTAGAACCACAATTTACCCATGCTTTGCTTTAGTATTCACTGTCTTGCCCTTCACCTGACTCCTGATCATTTCCCTTTGCAGCAAAACTACCTTAGCTCCACCATGTTTCAGTCAGTACCCATCTGAGTCTAATACTCAGGATACCTGTCCTACTTGCCACCACCACCAGGGTAGCAAGACTAAAGGAAGAGAGCAGACCAGTTCAACTGCTAGTTCTGCTGCCACACCACAGAGCTCTACTGTCTCATGCCTCTTCCTGTGTCTTTCCTCCTTTTACAACCCGCCCCCAACTCGAGAGGGTTTCTTTATCCCCTTCTTTCTCTTTCCCTACCTCTTTCTTGTGGGAAAGCCAAATACATGCCTTGGAGCCAAGTTTGCCAGAAGAAAAATTCAGTGCTCATTTACTATATGAACATTTGGCTGAGCTCTACTCTTCCCAGACTTTTGAAGATGGTCTGTTTTACAGTGGTGACACTTCATAGCTAACAGGCACTAACAAACACTGTTCATTCGATTTCCACTCAAAAGAGAGGGATGTACATTTAATTCCTCCAAGCCTACAGTCTAACTTTGAATCAAGGACAAAAAAACAGACAGTAAACACTCACAGTTCCTAAGTTAACTGCATGCACATAGGTTTCTCCTGTATAGAGCCTGTCCACTTTGTTGGACTCCATCTGATCTGAGCCACAGTATAAACTTTGATTTTTTAATACAAATTAGTCAGTGAAGAAATTATGGATTTCTGATGGAAAGCTGAAAAAAATATCTGCCCTGTAAAAATAATTTATTCCTGTATTTCCACTTCTCTAGCATGTGCTTGAAACATCCAGGACTATCTTAGTCACATCTGCCCAGCTCAGAAAACCTCAGCCCCCTCTGTGTAAGTAAAAAATGCAGGCCTTTTCTGGTTTCAACCTGTTCTAAGTCAATTTGTACAACAGGTTTTATAGCTCTATAAGAGTAGCTTTGTGTGTAATGTTTACTTGAGTTTCAGATAACTAAATGAAGAATGGGCTCAGGTGAGCATGCTGAAGAGGGATGCAGAAGAGCTGAGTATGACTTCTGACTCAACCCAACAGCTCCCTTAGATGCCCTCAGGTAAGTCACTTCCTTCACCATGTTTCCACAGTAAGAGACCAGGAGAAAGCAAAACCCACTCCCACACCTAGGTATTTAGTTAGTGCCCACCACAGAGCAAGGGAGAAAATGTGATTGACAATCATCCCACCAAAGCAGGCTGTACCTTCGACACAGGTCACAAATATGGCACCAAGACAAGAGGAATCTCACACTCAAGCACTTGCTGACCAGTTTCAGGAACATGTAATAAATTCTTGGTAGGAAGCAAAGGGAAAAAAAAGCACTTTTTTTCTAGTTTCTTCAGAAAGAAGGTATCATACATTACACCTATAAAAATAGCTAATCACGTCAAACCTACAGCACTTCCCAAGCTTCTTATTGCTACCTAAAATGTGATCTGTAAGGACGTTGCAAGTTAGGGAAAGCTAATTGAAAATTAACACATCGCAGATTGCTAGATACAATGACACAGACAGCAAATGCTAAAAAAACACAGGCAAAAATCTCACTATCATAATTACAAGAATCTCAAAATAGACATGGATGATGGAGAAGAGTAAGAGAGTGTCATGGAATACAAGGAAAAAAAAAATCTTACAGATATTCCATTACTTCTCACTATACTGAGGAACTTCTGACCATTTTCTTACTTCACAGATATTGAAGATTTATTGAAGGGGGAGAACAAAATACAGTCTAGGGACTTTCAGTAGGAGTTGTGTACAGTCTACAATCCAGCAAGTTCACAATCCCACTTGAATTTCATCCAGATGTTAGCAACAGAAGAAAGGATTACAAAAAGAACAGAAAACAGCTTCTTAGTTAAAAGACAACTGAGATTCTAGCTTCCTAGGGACAACAGAAGTCAGATGCTGTACTTATGCAGAGGTGCCTTGTCATCTGAAACAAGATTCATAGTGAGCTTAGGGATGGTGTGGTTTGGAGACAGGGTTGTTTATCCTGGGCTGCCAAGTGAAGGCAGAGCTGCCAAACATATGGGGAAATTGCTGCTAGCACAATTAATGGCTTCAGCTGAGACACCAAAACCTACTCAGAGCTGTCTTCAAAGCCAGACAGGAGACAAATTCCTTCTCCAAAGATGAAGAGGTGCACCACAAGAACCAAAAATACCAAGTAGCCAGTCTCAGAAATGGGAAAGACAAACCAACTCTGTTAGGCTTTTGTTTTGGGTTTTTTTTTTAAAGCCATCCAAACCTGGAAACAGAGTGGAAAGAGGTCAAGCAGCAGTACAGCACCCCACAATGATCAGGGATCAAGGATGCATAGGTGGGCAGCCACCACAGAGTACCTGATGTTCACAGTCTTAATGAAACGAAGTCATTGTTGTGCTTGTGATATGACGCAAGGGTGGACCACATGTTCACACAGGAGAGTCCAACAGCAGCAGAGCTCCTTGAAATATCCAGGGCTCGGTCAGTAATGGCGTTGATTGTTAGGAAAAGAGGCAGTTCTTAGCATGGGACAAAGCAAAAAAATCCCCACAAACAGAGCTATAATTAAACCAGAAGCACACCCAGGCAGATCTGGTCACTCAGCCTTCTCTACACTTCATTTAGGCAAATAAAGAATTGTTCCAGGAATACTACAAACATTCAGACAGTTGTGACCCCATAAAAACTCAATTACGTATGAGTTAACGTCAATACAAAACAGCTTTTTTCATTTACTGTAAATCTCAATGTTCAAAACTGGGTTCTCTGGCTGTAGATTAGACTTAATTTGAACTTTGGACTTTTTAAGGGAGGCAAAGGTTCTCTTTTTGCCTTCTGTTGCAAGCAATTTTATCTCTTGCAATTAGCCATCGACTTCAAGACGTCCTCTTCAGCTGCCCATCCCCAGTGTTTTCTGCACCTTTCTTTCGAGGAAAATCCAGGACATATTTACAGTGGGACGAGGCAGGACAACACCCAGCTGATTTTAAACACAGCATAGTTTGAAGTGTACCAATTCATGCACAGAAGCCTTGATCCTGGATAAATGCCTTTGCACCTGAGGGCTGAAGTTTTGGGGCTTTTATTTAGATGTGACCTAGACTCAAACTAGGTCCATCTCTACAGCAACACTCTCATCACAGGTCTTCTCAGATGTTAGTGGTTTTCTCTCATGATTTGGGGTTTTGGCTTGTTTGTTTTCTAAACTGTCTAGGACTGGCAATAAAGATGACTCCTGGAAAACACTGCAAAGCAGAAGTGACCAGCCTTCCTAACCCTAACCAGCTGTATACTAAAACCCTCACATGGCCAAGAGCCACAAGTCCTATACCACAGCTCTAGAGAGATGAACAGAGCCCAGGAAAACTTAACAGGCAGGTGACAGCCATTTACTCTGAAGTACCACTGGGGAACAGGGCTGGATTCATCACACACCCTGCTCTCAGTGACTTGCTGCCATCAACCTTAACCACCCTCTATTTGGAGTAATTTAGATCTGAGGCTCTAAGCCAACCCAGTGCTGGTCATGAAACAAAATCATTACTTGAATAGCTCACAGTCCGCATGTGGTTCTGGCACTATGAGCTAATTCCCTTGGGCAACAACTTTCAGGTTTTTGGCGTTTTGTTTTTTAAAGGAATGATTTTATTTCCCCACATTTATTAGCATGCAGATCTACTGCACAGTGCGTGTGTGCTCTGCATTCCTCCCAGTGCAATTTCTGGAATCGCCTCCATTGCTCCCATTTCTGTCCACGTCTGAAACTAGTTTCAACCAGCCCTGGTCAAACCACACCCCATATGACTGCAGACCATGGAATATGCAACTGCATCAAGTCCTCTTGCTAAAGCAGCGGTTTGTAATATGGTTGCTGGTTGATTGTTTGTCTGAAAATGCCTATCCACCAGAGACGCTGAAATAGTGCTAAAAGGCGGGCTAGTTCCAAAACCATTAGGAGATGTTTGTGCTGCAGACTTCTGGACAGTGTAGCTCTGTTGACAGACACAGTCTCTGACCAAAGGAGTGATGCCAGAAGCAGCTCCCTGTGTGAGGGCACAGGACCTTTACCAGTTTCATGGACTGAAGTTGGAGTAGTGTTAAGGCACCATACTACCAAGTCCATAATTTGTCCTGTCAGATGAGTAATCCTCCTGAGGTCCAGTAAAGTCTCTTAACATAGGAACTGCCCTAAGGATTAACAAATGAAGATCATGTTCAATTTGGGCTAACAGGGTTCTGGCTCCAGTTTGCCAAGAAATGTGGGAAGGCAGGGGGGAAGAGACTGGGAAGAACAAGTGTAATGAGTCAGTCTTTGGAAACCAAGCTCAGGATTTGACTCTAGTTACTTCATTTACAGACTAGTTCTAGAGCTGCAGCCAGCAAACACTCATTTTCAAACTGGAGCAGACAAGCTTGGGAGCCTGCCACTGCTGAATGTCCCCAAGTCAACTTAACACAACAGCTAAACTTACTCCCTTATGCCCCCACACAGACGCTTCCCCTGCCCTTGCTGAAAACACTCATCTTCATCTTAGGAATCCTCTCAGCTTCTTATTTCACCTTTGTGGAGAGCCCAGGCCAAAGACCTCTTCCTCCTCAATGCCACTAACCATCTCTCCAGGTCTAGCCAGCAAGAAGCAAGGCTCATCAGAAGTCATTATGCTCCACAGGCCTGAAACCCTTTCCCATTTGTACACAAACACAGCCACTGGACAGCCCTTCCTCCTAGTCCATATGACACCCTTTCAGATGTCACCTGAATCTCTCCACTGGTTCCTATTCTCTCTGCTATGCAACTTGTCCTTCAGTTTGCTACCCAGTTCTTCAGCTTTCTTCACTCCATAGCTCTGTCAGATTTGACCTTTCTTCTACCCAGTTATGCACATGGACTATCTCCTGAGCTGATCCACTCAGTAACCAATGTTGAACCAGTCACATGTGTACTAAGTGTTTTAGGGCAGAGCTGCTTCACAGTTGACAAAGGGTCAGTTTCTGGGGGGCAAAGAGCCCAAGTCATGAAAGACCATTTGGAGGGCAAGTGGCAAGAGTCACCGAGTAAGCAGAAAACCCCAAACGCAGACTTCACAATTTGGGTAAGTAATCACACACAGGATATGAATTGCCTCGTTGGAGCTAGGACAACCAGTCTGTGTCTTTGTATCTGCCTTACTAGGAGCCAGCTATGACTGAAGCTCACATCAGCACAAAGTGGAGGGAGCTAGATTAATGAGGTTACCCATTTGCTAAAGTAATCCATCACAAAACTCAAGCATACGGGGGAGAAGGGAAGTTCCATGTAACGGTGTTTGGCCAGACCATGATAAGCACAGAAAGAGGGTAAGGTGCAAGAGGTGTCCCTTTGCTTACAGGCAGCATAAGGTGATAAGGTATAGGGTACGGTCTAAACTGCTCCATGAGGCAGCTACAGCACTGCAGCTGGGTCACGGTACTCTGCCATCAATCAGGTCTTCTGCCATACCACAAGTATTGGCTTCATATTCTTCCTCAGGCTCATACAACATAATTCTATTAATGGGATTAATTTTCTGTCAGAGCCTTTAACTTGCACTTAGCTCTACATCAGGCAGAACAATTGAGGTCAGTGTGGGATTCCCTGGCTTGTGTTCATCAAGGCAAAGTAAAGAGTTACAGCACCCTCCTCTGCTTTTGGAGAAGGGATGGTAAAATACCTATACAGGTACCTGCTGGGAAACTATATAGCTGAAGAATGAAAAGTGGTTCCCACAGAGAAGTATTGCTGAAAGGAGAAGAAAGTTTGACTCAAACGCTTTAATTTTTGCTTTTAAATAGACACACTCCTATTTTTTATTCCAGAAGGTCAAGGCATGAAGCATGTTCTTTTGACATGGATGTCATGAAGACCAAATACCCTTTTATGTAGGAGTTACTAAACAGAATCCTAAGTGAAACAGGAAGTTACCTGCCAATTCAAACTGATTCTTTGTCCTGACAAAGAACCAAGACAAATCCTTATCTCTCTTTAACCTCAGGCATTGTCCTCACTGATATCCCACCAACAGAGGTTAGTCTCCCCAGCTCTGACCACAGCTGGTTGAAAGGTGTGTTCAGCATCCTCTTCTCTCCATATCTGTAGTCCCCTTCAAGTTACCTTCACAGCAGTTGATATCCATGTGGGAGCAGACTCCCGTCCCATTTTCCTAGCTAACACAGGCAAACGGTTTTTGGTCTAATGGACTTAGTATCAAGGTAGACCACATGTAAGAAATACATAGTCAAGACCTGTCCTTGCTGCCAGAAAGGGTCAATGCTGGGAGCAAGCATGCAGCCAATGGTGTGGACTCTGAAGCAGCCTGCTGGAGTGGAGCAGAATGACTTTTAAAATAGGTACATTGCAAAATATTAATAAAATAAAATAAAAACCAATCTACAGAGAGCCTTGAATTAAAAAGGAACCTAGAGCATCTCAGTGTAAGAAGGAAGACAAACTGCTTGGAAGCTTAAATAAATGAGGAGAGGATGCTTCTGAGAAGGTGGCAGGCAGATGCGAAGATCCTGCCAAGAAGAACAGAAAGCAGTGAGCCATTAAACTATCAGGACCATTATGCACCACCTTTTACTATTAATCACCCCAAAGATCCTCTAGGAAAAAGTTCTCTTTCCATCTACCATGACAAGTCAAGAGCACTAAGGAGTGCCAACTTCTTCATCCAGCCCCTTCCCAACTCTGCCCCACTGCACAGTTCCTGCCAGTCTCATCCCTGCTTTGTTCCTCCAGGCCTCTCCAGCCTCATGCTCCTGTGCTCTGCAAGGATGTATACCACCTCTCCCCTTGAGGAACCAAAGACAGATTCAGAAAATATACAAGAACCAGTGGTCTCCTAAGGAAACAGGTCAGTACTGTGTCAAGATGGAGAAGGAGACAACTGCTTGCAATAGTAAGCAGGAGAAAGCATAACACAACATGGTCTATCTGCAAAGGCAGTAACAGTCTTATTTTACATAGGAAAAATCTGATCTGCTCTAGTCACAGTTTTTTATAACTCATGATACTGTATAAAGAGTTGTCTAATTTTTGCCCTACCAAGGTAAAAATGCAGGCACTGCCTCATCTAGACTAAAATTTCTGGCCATCAACTGCATTTCACACCAAAAATCTTTTTCTCAAACAGGAAAGAATTTAGTGTTTCACAGGATGGTTGATCTCCACCTCACCCTTAGTACACCCCATTATTACCCTCTGGGGTCTGCTGTATTTGGATGGATAAACTGAGAAGATAGTCCCAAGAGTTGTGAATCTTTATCTGTGAGACAGTACAGTACCAGTTTATGCGATGGGAAACATCTGGCTCCTTGGAAAGAACCTGCAAGCAGTTGGCTGATCTTCCTAGAAGGCTTCTGTGGGTCTACCAGAGAGCAACACAGATCCAGCAGTCAGATACTCCTGAGGTCAGAGCCCAGAGGAGGGCAGAACTCTGTTTTGTACAAACATTGAGAGAAACATGGCCAGAGCAGCACCTGAGTAAGCTTCATGCTCAGTGCACAAAGCTTGAAGAGCTGGGAAAGTGCCCTGAAGCAGGAAAGGAACTCTGTTACAAAGGGTTGATGGCCTTCAGCTTGTTGCTAGGCTAATGCCCTTGTTTACAACCTGGCAGAAAATAAGCATAGTAAGTTTTAGCATAATCTGTGCCTGGAGAAGTCCAATCCCTACAGGACCCACATGCAGGAGGTGCTGCGAAGTGACAGCCAAATTCCAACCACAGATGTGTCAGCACAAATTCTGCCAAAGGAGAAGAGAAAAAAAAAAAAAAAAGCAAGGGAAAAAAAAAAAAAGCCTAGATGCTTGTTTAGCCAGGAGTGAAAATTAGCCTATGAGGTCATCTATAGAGGACCTGGCTGCACTGAACCACAGCAACTTGTTAAGTTAAGGACTGAGCAGAGCCACATCCTCCAGCCAGCAGGAGAAATGTCACCTTCTGCCTGGACCACCAAGGAGCCCTTGGATACTTGCTAATTTATTCCTGGCAGTACCCTCCAGCAGCACTTGGAGACTTGTAATGTTAAGAGCCCTCCCCAACCAAAGTCTGCCAATCCACCTAGTTACTCTTGCTTTTTAAAATGAAGGAGGAGGCTGCAGTTTAAAAGGTTTGAGATCAAGCCAGTACCTGGCTACAGAGAGGAGTGGCATGCTATAATGCTGCTTTAAGTCAACAGTTAAATAAAAGAAACTTCATTATTTTATATCAGTTGATAATCCAGTATATAAATGTGAAAAATTAAATATTTCTCCTTTCCACCATCCCCCTCCCTCTTTTTCCCATCCCACTGCCCTCCCAGTAAGGCACTAGTATGGGATTCAATCTCTCTCTCACGGATTGCTCCCAGGAAATGCTCCCTCCTCCAGTATAGTACAAACCCTACCTTGGTTGAGGTAGGTCAGGGTTTCTTCATGCAGCTTCACAGCAGGTGATGTGGCTGTGCAGAGGACGTACTGGAAGGGAGGCAGTTTGGCATCGTTCTCGGGAGACAGCTGCGGTTCTTCCTGCTTGAAGATCGGCAGTGCAAGAACATCTCTGCAACATACAACCCACACATGTTTAGATACAAAGACTGCACAGAACAGTCTCACCTCAATCCACAGTGGATTCTCATGCTCTGACATAACGGAGATGGTCTCTGGAGAAACACCAAGTTACAATTGCTAAAAGAGAAAGAATGTGGCCTGTATAACTTAACTAGGCAACTTCTGCCTCTAGGAACGTCAGCACAAGACACAAACACAGCATCAGCAAAATAAAATATTTCTGAGTATTAATTTATATTTTAAAAACATAAATCAGATTTACTTTTCAGTTAATTAGTCCTCCTGATAAGTAAAATTATTATCAAAAATAGGTTCTTCATCTTTCTGGAAATGCATATCTTTAAGAGTTCTTGAGTTTTCAGACAAAAGCCTTTCAGAAAAAAAAAAATAAAAAAAAAAAAGAAAGGAAGCAGGAAGAAAGGGTACTTTACTTTGACAGCTGTATGTCAGACCAGTAAAATGTCTACATTAAAGCCAAGAGTGAGAAGCAGACAGTTCTCATGTAAAAAGGATACATTCAGGTAAATAATAGCATGAACTGCTGAATTGACTCATTACATATCTTTGCACTCTAATAAACCTGGTCCCAAGGAATGGTGTAGCTTTTAGAGCTTCATAAATGCACACATAGGTGCTCAGGAGCAGCTTCACTAGGACCTGTGCAGTGTCCCAGTTTCGGTTCCTTGACAAGATATTCATGGTAACCTGCCTGCTGCTGTAGTGCCAGATTGACCCCAACCCACGCTGATGCCCATGCAGAACAGGTATTAACAGTGTTGAGAGCACAACAGAATGATTAGCACAAAATGAGATGTCAGGAATAAGCATCTTTATTTTAGCATGTCTGATACTGAAGAACCACATTAGCCTTTCCCATGTTGCTAACTTTTCTGATCATTGTGTCCACCTACTTAAGACATTAATAGCCTTCCAAATTAGGAGGATTATGTTGAACAGTGAGACAGTTCAGAATAAGAAGTGATTTTTTTTTTTCTCCTCCATTTTCTCCAGATGTGTGAAGAATTGAGATCCCCATTACAGAGGCCACAGATCTGCTCCTTTCATTAGTCCCCTCCACAAAAAGCTTTAAGAAAAACTGCTCAGGATCATACCAGTGTATACAGTCAAGCTTCCTATGGAAAGAGCATTAACAATTTTGTCCTTGCCTGTTTAGTTAATGATCCACCCTGAGTTCATTCATAGCACCTGCAACCTTGAAGGCTACTCAGGTCATCGGTGAAACAGTGCAGCAGTTTATACCAAACTGTTGAAATACCTGGTTCAAACACAGGTACTCCTATTTATGGCAAAATAAGTCCAGAGAGCAAAGTGTGCCATTTCAGATGCAGACAGGGGAAAAGAAAGACCCATCTGTGTTCCCATTCTCTCTTCAACCCCACCCCCTCCATATTATCATCAACTCCAAGGCATCCACCCCCACTTGCTTACTGGCATTACTGACATAATCACAGCTCTTGCCTAACTGCAGTCATAGAGAGGTTCAGGTTTTTTTTCCCCTTAGTGATGATGATTTACTACAGTAATGAAGTGACAGAAAAGCCTGCAGTAGATTTCTGGCATAGATAGATAGCTTTGCTCCACACACACTCAGGATCTGATACTGCTCCAGAGTCATCTCACTCACCCAGGATGCCAACATTCGCACTCAAGGTGCTCATCTGCACAACACAATTGGAATGCATCTTGCTTTACACGGGAGAACCGACCAAAAACGCTGACACCTGAAAGTTTCTGCAGCTCTACACAAAACAGCACACAAAATCTGGCCCAGGTTTAACGGTTAACAGAGGAATTTTGTACACCTATCCAGCTGAAGCAGTCGAGAAGTTTAGTGGAAGTCAAACTTCAAATATCATATTTCATATCAGGCTTTTAACACCCTACACTTGCTGGAACAGCTATCTGATTGCTGGAAACTGCAAGCATAGAAGAATCTGTGATTTTCTTTCTGGAAAGCTTTGCCATATTAAAGCACTGATGTAGCCACACAAGTTAATCACATTTTTATTCCTATAGTATTTGAACTAGGGGCCAATGGTAGTCATGGCTTTAGATAAAGCTCTCCTGAAATATTTCACCTTACTAGAAAGGTTGAGAACCTAGAAGGTTGTCAATACCAGATCACAACTTAAAAGGATTTTAAGCTAGAGGTATACATGACATCATAATATTTATTCAAATCCCTTCACTCAAGAATTATAAACCAAGTTTTGGAAAGAAACAGGTTTTTACAACAGTTCCCCCCCTTAAAAAAAAGCAAAGAAAAAAAAACAAACAAACAACTGGAAGCTCTTAAAAACTCTCCCAAGTTTCACCTTTATGATAAAGCTTTGCAGTTCTGGTTATAACCAAGGGTTAGTCCACTTACCTGGGAAGGAAGAAAGTTATTTGAGACAGTTCAGCCAACCAGCAGAACAGAGAACGAAATACATACAGGGCTTCCATAAAAATAAATGGAGATTTACAAGGATTTTTCTGTAGTATTTTCTTGTTACAACTTCAAATACCACTGCGGTATGACAGAATTTACACAGAGGTCTCAGATATGCACAAAGCCTTTGATCTCAAAGTATAATTGATACAGACTTTTTCTACAGCTACTTCAAGGGCTGTACTATTTCAACTTCCTCCAAAAAGTCACTGCAAATGGGAATGGAGAACCCTCAGAAAGACACAGCTCAGCAGAAGAATGCCCTCTAGAAATGCATGTCTTGACACATTCCCATGGAGAGAGAATTGGCCAGAATCAGAGGTCCCTACCTCTGAAAAAACAAGGGTTTTATTCAGCTGACCCTCCTGGAAACACCTGAGGCCATTGCTGCCATAAAATTGGTTTTAGGGCATTTAGTCCCAGATCAAAACCATCACGGTCACAGTGGGAGACACTCACTAAATCTGGAGTCTGCTCTCAAAACACCAGCATGTTACCTTCGTACCAGCAGCCTTTCTACCAGACCAGGTATCCTTTATTCCCACAGCTAGCATTTGAGTCAGGAGAAATAATCCAAAGTGTTTCCTGGCCAGTTCCAAGGAATTTGCATTGTGGGCTTAAGCCCGATCCAGCCTTAATGATCTTGTAGCACTCCGGTGCTACAAATCCATGGTGTTAATGAATCACCCTGAGCACTGTAAATGCTCTCTACCACAGAGGTCATATGCACAAGTACCAAGCTAAGGCTCACCTGCTACTACCATTTCCACCATCCTCAACTAAGCAGGTTTGCAGGCAGGAAACCAGAGAGAACAGGACTTTCGCCACGTAGATGTCATTAAAATAGAGTTAGTGGGATAGAAGGAGGTGGTAAAGTGTCTTGTATGAAGAAACAGGGAAGCTGTAAGAAATCTCACTATATTGTATTGTTTGATAATGGGAAATACTCGTCAGTCAAGGCACACTGTCAGGGAGCAGGAACAGTTAAGATCGCGTGTCTCCTAGAAAAGGAACTATTATCTGTGTTTGAAGTGCCTCACCAGACAAACTAGATGTTCTCTCAAGAGCGGTTATTTGGGGGTACATTTTGAAAGCAAGGCTCTTGGGCCACAGCCAGGCTCTCCACTGCTGCAATTCAGCAAAATCGCACTTCAGTGGAGGAGCAGCAGCAGCAACTGACACCAGCTGAGAGCTCAGCTTTATATAGTCAGAAAAAAATAATTTATAAGCACCCAGTAGAAAGGAAACTCCCAAAGTTGCCTGCTTTGTTGTCTTTTGGAGGGAGGAAATACGGGTTTGTGCTACACATGTTACAGACTATTGTTTAGCAGCCCTTGTGCTTAAATTAGGCACATTTAATTAAACACAACTGTGTGACGCAGGAAAAAGCTGGTTTAGACAAGTTCAGAAAGTGAAATTCTGAGCTTTTCACCCATCATCCCAAAAAGAAAAAAAAAAAAAAAATATACATTTCCACAAAAAACAAAAAAAAAAAAAAAAAAAAAAAAAAAAAAAAAAAAGACAACCCGTCCCGAGAAAACTGGATGCCCTCTCAGTTTGCCAACAGACATTTTCCAGAGACTTTTGATAGTGCTCCACAACTGTCCCACCTCCTCCTTTTGAACTGCCCTACCCAAAGCCCCTGAAGAAGGGGGAAGGCGGCAAAAGCAATAAAGCAAAACTCCAGATAGATGTAGAACTAGGCGCTAAAAGGAAAAAAAAAATCGGGTTCGGGAGGGGGGAGAGAAAAATAAAGAAAAAGAAAGGAAAAAGAGCCTACATTTCTAAGAGTTAGCAGCGCTAACCCCGGGCAATGTTGAGGCTCCGGGTACCGGCGGGGCAGCCCAGCGAACGGATTGCTGTAGGGATGGATGGAGGCGGATGGAGGACAGCTTCTCCCACCCAACACCCGTGCCCAGGGCGCCGGGCACCCCCGGGGGCTCCACGCTGCCCGGGACCACGGGCGGAGACTCACCGCAGGTAGCTGCCGGTCGAGTGCTGGTTGTAGTGCTCCGGCTGCGTGTGCCAAAACAGCATCTTGGGGGCGGCGGGCGAGACGGAGAAGGGGCCCGGCTCGGTCCCTGGGGATTGCCGGGCGACAGGAGGGGGCAAGCCGGGCTGCCCACCCCGAGGCGCGCCGGGCACGGCTGCGGCCAGCNACGCGTCCCCCGAGGGCTGGGCGGAGGCGGCGGGAGGTGGCTTCGCCGCGGGAAGGGTGTTTGAGAGAGCAGGGATGTCCACGGCAAACCCTGCGGCGTGGACGGCTTGTACTCCCAGCAGTAGGGCAGCGGGGCCCGGGGACACCGGGGGACCCCCACCTCCGGACCGGCTCCCCTGGAGCTTGCTGACTGTCTCCCAAACTGGCCGTGGCTTTTTTTAAAAGCAAGCCCCCTCACGTCGTGTCGTGGGGCTGTCCTGGCATCTCCCTTGAACAGCAGTGAGGCTGAGTGGGAAATTGGGGCTCAAGTTCCTCTAAAGGCTTCATTTTCATAAGTGAAGCACAGGTGATTGTTTTAACTCCATGCTCTCTGTCCCTTACACTTCATGTTAATGCAAAATTTTATGGCAGGGGAGTATTTTCCAGGAGTGAGAGACAAAGCAATTGGCTGGACGACATGCAGGAACAAAAGGACAATCTCACAGACTACTTCACCCCTAACCCACCCATGCTCCTGCCCCATTTCAAATTGCAGATCCTGATCCTCACCCACACGGCTGTTCATAACCCATTATTTTCCTAATCTCCCACTCTTTGTGCATCTTCCTGATCCACCACTCCTTCTCAGGTTTGACAATCTGGGGAGGGGGAACAAAAGGGTAGAGGATGTTCCCCATTTGGTCATGTCCTATTGTCTATCCACCAGCAGAAATGAAACCAGACCCTTAATTACTCCAAGTTATTAAAAATCTTCCAAGCAGTTTTGCAGGAGAAGCCTTCCTACCGCAAGCTTCCTGGTCAAATTTCAGCTGAGAAAAGGCAGTTTACTTAGGGTAGCTGTCAGCCTACATTATTACATACTGCCATAGTTTACAGCCCAGACAGTGGCATTTCACCATCAGATGAAATTTTTGTTATCCTGCAATGGTTATAGAACATCAGTATGATCATAAGCACCTATAGATCAGCTTTAGGTTGAGCCCAGGAGAGTCAGATACTGAGTAACTATAGGCATTGGCAGTGTCATGACGTGAAGAACAAAGTAACCTAAAGCACAACTACATAGCTTCACAGAGGTCTTATGAGTCTTAAAGTTTTTAAGATGCATTACATATATCTGCCAGTCTCTGTTGATTGCAGACTAAGAAATAGCACAGACAAATGTGCCTTTAAGGTAGCATCTCTTTACTTTCTTACCATGCAGCCAGACAAACACCTGGTTCTCTCAAAGCAAAATGGCCAGGGTTATCTTGTTGCTTTTTCATACTCTTCAAACTATTTAGTTGTGTTCACACAACATCTGAGCAGCAGCAGTAGCAGCTGCTCAAGCCTTGATTGACCAAAGTCTATATATAGTACTTGAACACAGAAACAAGACAAAGTTTGCTGAGGTGTCCAAGGACTTCTCTAAACAGTAAATATCCTTCCACAGTTTGAGTGTTTTGCTGCACTGACCGAAGAAATATGTGGTCCAATGTAGGAGTAAGTGACCACACCATACGAAACAAGGGATCCCATCAAGTCTGGCATGTCAACAGCTTCTTTACTATCTTTCTAGAAAACAAATACATTGGAGGAAAAATTACTTTAAAATAATCCCATTCGTCTCCCCTCTGGCCTGCTGCTCTCCTGAAAGAAATCTCAGCCCTCTTCTTGTCTAACTCCTGCTCTTTCCCCACTGCAGAAGTTTGCATCACAGCATCAAATAGCCACATCATAGAGACCAAGCCCTCCTCTGCTCCCCTCTGGGGCTCCCTTGATCACCCAGCGTCTGCTCTTCCTCTTTCCCTAACACAGCCCTTCAGTGCAGAAATCTCCTCCACCACAGCTTTCTCACCCAAACCTCCTTTTGCCCTCCCAGACCTCCCAGATGAAAGTAATTTCCTTCCCTCTGCTGTGGTGGTTGCTCTTCATCTCCCTTTGTAGATGTTTTTCAATTTGCCACGGTAAAATGCTCTGCTCATATGATTAAAAGGGATTGAGTAGATATTTTGTTTGACAGATTTTTCTACTTGAGGTAATGCTGTGAAAGCACCTTGGGATACTTTTTGAGTTTAAAAGTATTTTTAAAATAATTATATTTTCCTGTGGACATTTGCTCCTGGGCACAAAAGTACCATGACAGTAAGGTCAAGTGGCAGAAAGAGGAAGAATATTTTTAAGTATGTAAGTCCTTTTAATTTAAAAACAACAATGACAAACACAAAAACATCCCACAAACAAACAAAAAAAATGACAAACCAAACCCCAACCGAAAAAAAAACAGACCAAAAAACCCACCCAAACACCTAACCTTACAACATCAATATCTGCACTTTCAGTTTAAGATGTTATTGCCCCAAAAATCTGTTCTGATGCTTCACTGGTCATTACAATCCTTGTAGATATGTACTGTGTGGCAAATATATGTGCCCTTCATCTGCTTTGCTGAAGAGTCAAGAGGTTTAGCGCAGCTTCTGAGCACTCAGAGCCAACCTAAGCAGACTTTGCACTGAAGTAACTGAGATAGTGTCACATATTCTGTTTCCCTTTCTCCTCTGGAAAAAAAGGTGTTTCTGTTAGCCAAGGAGCTAAAGCAATGTGAGTTTAGGAGCATTACAACACTGCAGAGGTGGCTAAGTAAAAGCTCAGATTGGTAAAAGTAATTAAACACTTAACTACCACCAAATTCAAAGGAAACAAAGCAGTTCTATACCTTTATGAATTCCACCACAAACATCTAAATTGCTTCTGAAAAGTCTAACAGGAGCTTCTACGTCAAATAAGCAATTTTGTGTTCATGGAGCCTAAAACAAACTTAGTTAAAGGATCATGGTTGAACATTACGCTGCATTGAAGAGCTTCCCAAAGCTGCCATTAGCTCATTATGGCATTAGTCAAGGTTATTCAGGGATTGCTCCAACTCTCTCCTGACGCATGGGCCATAGAATTGCCGCCTGTCTGGATGAACTGCAAGGACCTGAGATGAGCTACAGAGAGTTGGGAAGATTTACTGGGATGGTCACCCAAGCATTGAATATGCTTTAAGAAAAAAAGTCAGCATGGTACCTCTTGAGTTGCCTCTGTGTGTATTTTAGCTCACAGGTTTCCAGTCTCTGACTTCTGGATCCTCAAGGGAACTGTATTTAAGTAGGCTCTGCAATATAACCAAGAAAAGTGGCTGTACTGTGGCTGGTTAATTTGCTTTACCTTCCCTGGAAAACACCAAAGGCACCAGAAACTAGAAAGGACTGAAAAGCCAAAGTTTTAATCAACTGTGGCATTCTGAATGAAGAAAGGAACAGATTTTATACAGCTCTTGTTATTCTTAAGGCTGGAAAACCATTGCTTTGCCTTTGACAGGGTTTGGCTTAGCTTCCAGGGGAAGTGCGGGCTTTCCCAGGTAGCCCACTGACCCTCATGGTCTCTTGAACCATCCTGTGTGGGTCCACTTTTCAGATGGAAACCAGCCTAGATGGGTTCCCATTGCTCTCTACTGAATAGCACCTCAGGGCGTGGCTGGTGGCCAGCAGTTCCGGACAATGGCTATCACCAGGAATATGAATGTAGTCTTGGTGTTACAACCAAGAAGGTAAACACTGAACTGGAAAAACTAAGAATGGAAAAGGTCTTGAAAATGTGCCATATAGTGAAAGAAACAAGGAGCTTAGTTTGGTTTTACCAACAGAAAGATTAACAGGTGACTCAAACATAGGCTATAAATAGGCACATGGGAATTCAGCATTTCATAACAAATGCTCCTAAACCACACAGCAAAGATACGGGAGCCAGGGAATAAACACTGCAAATTAATAAACTGAGGCTAAGAACAGACTGCCCAAGTTAGCAAGGAAAGTAATCAACCATGAGTGCAACTTTCCCCATCCCCATTTCTAACTGTAAATCAGGACTACATTTTTCTCAAAAAAACCCAAAACAAACCAAAACAAACAAGTTGTTGAACAGAAAGGAATTCATTTAGGTCCTCCTGTGGCCAGTTTGAGAGAGGAGAACAAAGATGCTCACCGGGACCCTTTCTATCTTTACGATCTCTGACGTCCTTGCCAAAGGTTTCCAAATGCTTTCCTATTACAGTCACCTCCCTGCTCTACCATGTGTGTCCAAGGAGATGGATCCCCTTCCCTGACAGCCAAAAACTGCCAGCAATGCTCCTATGTCGTGATGTGCTGTCAACACAATCATCATGACACAATGAGAACGGCATTAACTGAACTTAATAGCAAAACAAATATCAGGAAGATGGACTGGCATGGACTGGCTAATTTATTTCCTTAATCAAGTCATACATCAAAACCCTCACCATTTTCTCGCTTATCAGAGGTCACCATCAAATTTCCAGCTGCCACTGAATTTCCAGGCACAACCAAGCACTGATGAATCCACGAGGCCTTTTTGCCACAGAAATTAAACCTCACTTGCGAACTTTCCCCAATGTCATATTAATCATTTTGACTGTCTTGATTTTATCACCAGACTCCAAACTTTTCTTCTTCCTGGTGAACATTTCTTATAAAGTTCTTTTGTTGTGGAAACAAAAAATATTTACACAATGAGGATGATCTATGATTGGATGACAAAATAAGCTCTTTTTAAATGCTCATTATACATCTATTGGCGTTGGCTTGCTCATTGTGAGCTACAGGCTGCTATTACGGGGACCGGCTCTCTCTCCGACAGAGCGCACACAGTAGCCGTGTTTACATTGCTGCGAGAGAGGCCTCTGGAGCCACCAGCAGTAGTAAGAAAGAAGCACATGACTTCATGACTTTAAAAAAAAAAAAAAGAAAGAACAATAGTAATAATAACAAAAATGAGCATGTACTTTTTGGCCAGCAGCAGCACACACTGACTCTGCAAGCAGCTGTGCCCAGTATGTGCCTTGGGGGTTAGTTGTGGTCCCCCTCTGCCTGGGGTCACCACACATCCTGCCTGCTCCAAGAGCAGCGTGAATACACCCCGTCCTTACATATAGCAGGTCATCAGAGCAAGGGGGACCATCACCACCCAGCAACCCAGCACTTTGTGGAGAGCAGCAACAGGAGACAAAGTGTCGTCACACCAGGGCTGAATACAGACCCGCTCTGCTAATGGCTCCACTGTCTGAGGAAGCTTTGCTTCACGGCAAACAAAAATTGTAGCCAGGACAAAAATATCCATGATGGCTGCGCATATCCCACATCCGCCCACCAGTCTGGTCTGCCACCCTGCCCCAAGCATTGGTGTCAGCCCAACTGGGGAGTGAAAAGGAAGGGAGAGAGCAGCCAGGGGCCAGGCTGCATCAGGGACTGCTTAAAACAGCTTTGCCAGAGGTGAGTGTGTGAAAGCACAGAAGGAGGTGCCGGAAGATGTCTAGTTCATAGATCCCACAGACCAAGGCTGTGCCCTCTCACCTTATGAAAAAGGAAGGCTGAAAAGCCCGAAAAAGAGGCACAAGGCACCCTCTGTAGATTTGCAGACAACACCTAATTAAGCAGCGGTGGTTGCCATGCTGAGCACCCATGCTTCAATCCATCAGGACATTGGGAAAATTGTGGCTACCTACTTCATGAAGTATAGCAGAGTCCTGTCAAGTAACTCACTCAGCTGGAATAACCCCAAGCACCAGTTCAGGCTGGGAACCAACTGGCTGAAGAGCAGCCATACTGAGAAGGACCCATGGGTTTCCTCCCAAGGAGTTCTCACAGGAAAGCAAGGGAAATTATCATCCCTTCTGCTTGGTGCTGGTGAGACTGTATCTGTTTCAGCCTCCTGTTCAAGAGGGAGGTGGAAAAGCTGGATGGGATCCAGCATGTCAACTGCTAAAACACTCAGGGCCTAGAGGAGATCCTCCTCCTGTGAGGAGATCTTGGGGCATTGCACTTGCTGAGTTTGATGATGATGGAGTTAAGACTGGATGTAATAGCAGCCCGCAAACTATGCAAAGGCAGGTAAAACAATGATGGAGCCAAACCCTTCTCAGGAGCAGCAGTGATCAAGGCAATGACCGCAACCTGTGGCTTGGGGGTTGGAATGAACAGTAGGAAAAATTTCTTCTCCAGAGGACTGGAACAAGTTACCACACAGGCTGTGTGGCATCTCCATCCTTGGAGGTATTCAAGAATCAAGCAGAGTGAGGATGATTGACTCAATCCAATGTAGACTCCAGCTGTGTTTTGGGGTGGAGGTTAGATTAGAGACATCTAGTGGTCCCTTCCCACCAACATTTCAACAAGTCTGGCTGCAACGGAGACTGATACTATGGTCCTGACACAGGTTTCACCATGCCCCACAGTCTTATTTCTGCTCAAGGCAATATCCAGGTCTCCACAATGCTAATGCCCAAGCACAAGTGAGATGTCTACAGCTGTCCAGCTCCTGAAGAGACTCATGGTAAAAGGCCTACATGCTGCTCTACTGCATCTGCTCTCCTGCCCCATTGAGACTTCTAAGCAAAAAACATCCAAAAAGTGGCTATATTTAACTCTGGAGGAATGGCATTATTGTGGTTTGGACTTGGCAAGAAAACAAGCAGACACACGTCCTGTCCAGTGTAAACTCTTCAAATGTGAAATGATGCCGGCATAATAATTAGACACAGTTGAGCATGTAGAAAGATCTGAAATGCTCCACCCCAGGACAATCTAGCTGTTGTAGGACAGTATGAAGCATGGAGTACATACATTACAGAGCATTTCATCTCCCCTTAAACATGCTAGAGAGAGTTTAATTTCCTTGATGACACTTCATGTGCTCAAAATGCCTTTCAACAGCCCCTCAGAGGACCCTTTGTGTCTTAGCAGAATCACAATTTACAGCTCACAACGCTAGTCCAACAGAAATACTATGATTTGTAAAAACTCAAAAAATGAGAAAACAATGAGCAGTGTTATTATAATATCTGGCCTTTGCTTCAAAGCACTCCTCCATTGAGTGAGGTTTTTTGTTACAGAAATGCTCTAATTAGATGATTCACACAATTAATTCATAACCGAGAAGAAGATAAACTGGAAAAGGGAGTGTGGTTTTCTTGTATTAGCTACATATAGTCTGACTAATTATTCCCAACTGGAATATCCATACATAAAAACAATTTTGCAATGAGGGTAATTTGTACAATTATTCTAATAACATGTAATTCCCTTAATTTTTATAAACTCAGTTTAAGGCTCTTTTATTGTGTTTGCACAGCAGTTCCTGACGAAGCCTCCCAAGTCCCCTCCAAGGTAAAGTAAGGTGAGGTGAGTAGGGACTCATTTCTACTGACTAGTTACAAATGCATTTATTTCCTCAATATTCCTTTCTCCCCTCCAATATCACAGATTTCCTGCTTGAACAAGGCATCACCTCTCCTCTCTGCGAGTCTTGGGGGGCAAGTTATTCCATTAGTATTAACTTCATATGATGACAGACAGTGTGGATGCACCCTAAACCTGCAAATACCCTACCAGCGTTAAGTAACGAGCAAGCAGTCTTACCTTCCAGGTGAGAACACTAAAGGGCAAACTGACTTCCAATCATGGAGACAGTGACAGATCTGTGAGTAAATCCCTGGATCATGAATCCCAGCCTACATAGCCTGAATTGTTAGACAAAAATCAGTGGAGTTACACAAATGTAAAAGCCAGGTAGGTGGAAGAAGGATCAGATCCTTTATCTTTCCGCAGCAGCAGTGGGATACATTGACTTGTCTTTGCAATAACCTTAGTGAGATCAATTGAAACGTGACAATTTTAGCTCATTCCCACACAACCCAGGGCAGCTGTGCTTGCAGTGGTTTAAGACACTTCCGTTTCCAAATTTTTTAAGAAATATCAGCACCAATTTCCATTGCCTTTAATACACAAATCACCTGACTGCCAAGGTACCCCTATGGTGTTAATAAACACTTCCTCTGACCGGAATGGAATGGCAGGCTGAGGGCATGAACCGTAATGAATATCCTCAGATAAGATGATCCAAGTGACCAAAGCATAAAACTGCTACATCCTCACTCCCAAACCAAGGCTTGTTGGTTTGTTTTCATAGTGAAACAACTAACCTCACTGCAAATCCCTCCTGGGGACCATTGCTTTAACTTTTCCCATGATGTAGCTAGGGAAGGTCAGCAGCAGTTCAGATGAACAGTATACAATATTGCTGGCTATATCATGGCAGAAACTACCTATTTCTTGTCTCCTTTACGTTTGATTGCAGAGCAGCTGTTGAGAGACAGCTGCTGAGGATATAATCAAAGCTCACTGTAGCAAGCAGAAACTGTTGTCTTCAGTAGAATTTTATCTCAGGCTAGAGGTACTCCCATATTTCATAGTAAAGACAAGCCTCAGACCTTCAGAGGAAGTTTTCCTTTGTTCTACTTTAATCAGTCAATGTCAATTAACCAACATTTAGTTTCAGCTCAAGGAAAGAATGACAGAAATAATTATGTCCTGAGACAGACATCCCCTCAGCTTCTCCAAACCCATTAACCACCTCAGATGAACTGGCAATCAATTATCTGAGATTCAAAAGTTTGACACACAAACCACCTTCTTTACAACCCTCTTTATTCCCAGGTCTAAAGTCAGGATGACACAAAATCACTACTCAGCCTCTGCATATGTTCATATAAATGCAGCATTACTCTGTCCACAGAGCAGTTTTGCTGGTTCATCCCAGGACATAGGTTCCTCTGGCACTGAAATGTGAGATGGACTGGTTCCAGGCTGCCCATGACCAGGGAATAGAATAAACCTCTCCTGACATGTCTGTTTATAAGGCAGCTGCTAAATAACTGTATTATCACAGAATAGCTCAATCAAGTTATGTGCTATAGATACAGGTTGCCCACATAGAAGAGATTTGGGGTCTTGAAGACAAGTTATTGTGCATGAAAAATACAAATACTAGTGTGAAATAGGAGGATAAGGTCACTGTAGTTTTAATTACTTACAAGGTGTAGGTCTGCCTTCTGTACTTGCCCTAATGTAAACATCTGTTTAGGATAGGATGTCCTAGACTCCCTGGCCCATGCCAGTGCGATCCCACTGTCTAGAAACACTGGAGATGAGTCAGATGAATCCTGCCAAACATCTGCTTCCATTTATCAAAACAAGGATAAGAAACTTGATCGTAGTTTATAAACATCTCTTGGGAAGGGACTTTTCGTAACACAAACAGAAGGGAGGCAGTAGCACCGAATGGGAAGCTGACACCTTCCAGAAGCGTCCAGCACATAACACCTGGTGTGAGCAGTAGCAATCACCAAGAGTACTACGTGAGACAGCACTGCTATTTTTATTATGAATAAATAGACTAAACCCAAAATGACATAATCCACTTGGTAGTGTGAAGCAGTCAGATTTATATCTAATCTTCATCGCTGCTTTTTCAATGGTCTCCATTTATTTGGAGCACTTGGCATTTTGATTGGCAGCATACACACCGCCTGTGTGGTTTTTCTTCAAAAGCATAAAGGAAATGATTCTTGACTTCTTCTGCCTGCAGGATTCTTGTTTAGACTTTTCTAACCTTAGCAGTGGGTAATACTACAGTTTTAATCCAACAAATCCAAGTATAAACTGCGCTGAAGAACGATCGGTACCATTGGTACCAGTGTTCAGCATGACTTGGAATCCATGGGTAATTCCAGAAGAAACCCCATATTGCGATAATATTTACAAAAGAGAAGGGGTGGATTCCTTAAGTAGGAATGACCAAATCTAAGCAATCAAACAGTAAATAAGATGATGGTATGGAGAGATAGCTCTTGGTCACTCCTTCAGGGTGAGTCCTGATGTTATCCCAGCTCAGCAGTGAGGAAGTGGGAACAATCACTGACTGGCACCTTCTAGTTGAAAGAAATGTGCTTTTAGTAAAGGTAGCTTCTTAGCCAGAACTTTCAATCTTAAATATTAATAATTTTACCAGCACAGTTCTCTCTTGTAGCACTTAGAAAAATCTAAAATCCGATTAACTACACCGAAGATACAAAGACTGCCTGACTGATGATACACACTGAGGAAGACAAGTGAGAAATGCCAGATATAGCTCAGAGGCAAATATTTTTTTTTAAAAAAGTGTTTTAATACAACCAAACAGGATCACAGACCATGGGTGGGAACAGAGAGCATCAACCTTACTCACAAGGAGCAATCTACTGAGGAGATTGTAGGAAATGCTCCCCTGTGGGTTAGCAATGGCAAAACAAGTCTCAAGATGAGACTTTGGAGGAGGGGAAGGGGATTTTATTTTAAAAACAAACCCACTTTCACTCACACCTCATACCCACATACTCACAACCAGAAAAAAGGCATCTGTCCATCATCCAGGCACCAAGGCATGTGCGTCCAGGGTCTGCTCAGGATCCCTTGCAGTGACATGGAGCACAGGGAACACAGCTCTGCTGTCCTCATCCTGGCTCCTTCCATTGCTGGTGATCACTCACTGCTTTGGGATGTGCTTTTGAACCCTGGAGCTGACAGAAAATTCCTTCTTTTTGTCTCTCCCTCCCACCCCACCTCTGTGGGTCATCAGGGCTGACTCACTGTCTTCTCTCTCCTCCCTGAGTGCCTCAAGACTCCAGTACCAACCTTTAATCTCCTGCTATCACCTCTTTGATGGTCTGAGGCTTTGTTTCAACCTGGGTGTAGGTTGTCCTTTACCGTATGCCATGCCTTGTTTGCAGGATCCAGCCTGGAGGTTTATTGTTGCCATCTCCAGCTCAGCCCAGCTTTGCATGGACAATGTGATAAGAGGTGTTCTGCTGCAGCGTCACCTATGGTGATTTAGATGCCAGCAATTGCAGATGCAGTCCTATGGCTTCTTCTAGATGGGAGGTCACACTATAGCAGACTTCAGCCAGTGACCCAGAGACCGTGTAAGGGCCCAGGTTTCTCCTGAAGTGTCTGTAGAAAATGATTACACCAAGCTGACCAGCTGGCTATAGATCTGACTTTTTGGAGATTCATATCTCCACTGGAAATTAAAAAAAAAATAAAAAGGTTGAAAACCATTGAACTAGATAATGCAAGAGCCTTCCAGTGGCCTTGAATATGCTATTCATTGAGGTCGGAAGCTGTTATGGAATTTTTCAATACACGATTTAATCTGGGCAGCCGGAGCTCCAGAAGCAGAGGGAGGAAACTCAGCGACTCTGGAGCCAGGGCCCCTCAGGCAAGGAAAGGGAACATTTTCAATGGCTTTTAGAGGATGCATTGGCCAAGTCACACGTTACAGCAGTTCACTGGCAGCATTATAAAGCTAGAAAAGCAGTGTCAGGTGAGCTGCCTAAAAGGGAAAAAATTGCTCCCTATTTTGTAGTGTGCTGATACTTGGGCATTTATGGGCTTTAACTGCCTCCTTCTGCCTCCTCAGCAGGCAGAAACTTGCTGTGGCACTGATTTCTCAGCATCTGAGGTGTCCCACAGCAGGTTCTGGGGTGGCCCAGGCAGTAGCATTGCCTCCCCCTGCACCTCCATCCACTCATGGCAGGACATGCCACAGCTTTCTCCTCACCTGCACCAACAGTGCCAGGAGGCAACTGGCTCCCTCTGGGAACTGTTCTTGCTTCATGAGAAAAAAAATGGCTTTTTTTGGTCTTCAGTGTGTTTCTCAGCCATATCAGTCCCTGGATGTGAGTCCCAGAGTGGCCATGCAACTGGTGGTGCCAGCGCAGTAGGGGGAGTGGGGAGAGAAGAAGCCAAGAGAGGGCTGGGGATGGATCCTGCCCTCAGCCTACTGAGGTATGACTACTGCTGAGGGTATAACTTAGTCTCAAGTCCAAAAAAAACACTGACAAAATGGCTTTTCATAAACTGCTTCACTATCTATCTGTCTCTATGGTGTTCCTTCCCTCCTTGTGCCTGGAAAAGTTTGCTGAAGCTTTCTGCAGGCGGCATCTTCTTTTCCATTCCAGAAAATCTGGAACTTTATTAATAAAGCAAACAAACCCGTGAGACCTAACCTTCACTGCTTTGTTTCATTCACACCCAGTATCTCAGGAGAAAATAAAACAAAATGTTCACTGACTGGTTGCCGCAGGGTTCAGGAGCAGCTCGCAGCTTGAAGAGGTGTCTGGGAGCTGGGGAGCACCCAGGGGACATCATGACTGTCCCTCCTCACCCTGTATTGTGCAACTCTTCCCAGGCCCTCTGATAAATGTATATTGTGACAGATCCTCAAGGGTAATGTCCTCCAGCCATGGGAGTGACACTGCTGTGCTCCCACCAAAGAGCCCATTAAACTTTCTGTCCCTCATACGCCAGTAGCCTTTTAGTAGGTGTCTGACTTGAGAGACTGATAGAGTCCCAGTATTTATACTTCACACTCAAATACATCCAACTGTTTTTAAAGCAGAGGGCATTGCCAGCCCTAGGAATATAATCTTATTCCAAGGCCTTGAGAAATTCTGTGGCTGTTGTGTGTCTTCCTCCTCCAAAAGCAGCTCTTGGTCAAGGGCACCCAACACTAACTGATGTTGATAAGAAGACCGCATCCCCCGCTGCTGCAAATGGTCCTACTCCTCAAAGTGGGTCAGGCCCTGTATTTTCTTAAATAAAAAAACACCACAGACTGGTGACAGGCATTGTCCAGGCAGTGTCTGAGGGAGAGAGAGCTCCCTGTCCATCTCCAGGTACCCTCGGTGCCAAGGGATGATGGAGACCCCAGTTCAGGCTCCAAAGTCTGCATGCCAGCTTTAGTCCCAAGGGCAGCAGCATCGCTCCAAGTAAGCAGGGACCGTCAGTTGCACTATCCATCTTGGGGTCAGTTAATCTTGACGAGCTGAGGGGAGGACAGCAAAGCTTCCTGGCGAAGGCACCTTCTGCAGCATCCCTGAGATGGGGCGAATCTGGGACACAAATGAGGTTAGAAAACAGGCCCTAGTACAAATGGAGCTGAAGGAATCGTTGGATATAATTTAAACATGTTTTAAGAGTAGACAAAGCCCATGTCTGAACATACGTTTTACCTCCCTGCAGATATGTAGGCTGTGGTAGGATCCTGAAAGTGCAGGGAAACAAACAGCAGTGACTTGCAACTCCCTTGATAACAGAGGCCTTGAAGGAAGATGTCCTCCATGCCCCCAAAAGACCTCCCAGTGGTCATAAATGCTTTGCTAACTTTGGCTTTTTGAATGCAAGGTTTGTGTAGCCCTCTCCAGAACAGGATGCTGGCAGGGCTCCGTCCTGTGCCTCCATTTCCCCACTTGCACAGACAGGGTAACTGGGCTGCCCATCCCCATGGGAGTGCTAGGAAGATGGATTGGTTAATATTTGCTTAGTGCTCTGGAGATAGCACTATATAAGTCTAATTACATTTTATGCCCTCATGTGATAAGGATGTCATCTTGGATTAGAGAGGATTAGTTGTTAATGCCATTCCTGTACATACCGGTCCCCTCCAGGGCTTTGATTTCTGCTGAGAAGGTTTTTCACTCTGGTTTCAAATCAGCAAGGACCTCCTCATTATGTTAATCAAGGAAATCAAAGGTTTTTGGTGGCTGAAAGCAACACTTGATGGATACCTGGAGAAGTCTTCAACCAAGCAGAGGTGTGTGCTCAGCCAACACTGGTGCACGCTCAGCATCCTTCTTGCTTTGGCATCCCTAAACCTTTAACAGGGCTGGGGGAAGGGGTCTGAGTGTGTCCTCTTCCTGCACACTGGGATCCAAACACACTGCTGAGTTATTCAGTACAAGCACTAAGTTAATGCTTAGCCCTCACCCGAAACACAGAGATTGCTGAACGCCAAAGGAAGCGTAATGAGAAGCCACATGCCACTCACAGTTGCAGGGCAAAATGCCACTGAGAGGACATCCTCACATCCCAGCGGTGCCGCTCACAAAGGAGTGCTCTGACCTACAAAAATGTCCCAGAGCAAGTGAGAGGGGAATCTGGTTCCCACACTGCACAGTGAGAGCCGAGCGACTCACAGGGATTTTGCTTTCCTAAACCTATTGCTGTGAAGTTTACACCCTTACAGCTGCAGTGGCCTTGGCCCCTCTCAGAGTGCTGCCTGAACAGGCAGACTGCTCTCACCTGGTGGCAGAGCTATCAGGGATTGAGCTGAGATCACTCCCAAAGATCTCTTTCCAGTTCTCCCACCTGCTCCGAGCACTGGCTCACCCCTGGCATGTGCTGGATTTCAGCTGCTGACTGGTAAGGAAAAGGGCTATCCTGTCCCCACCTCCCGCTTGTGTGGGTTTGTCCCAGAGGAAACCCCAAATCTGTCACTTATTGCTGACCACTCAGGACTAGCCAGGAGAAGGATCCAGGCTTCCCTCAGCAGCAGGAGGGGAAGGATACCACTTCCTAGCACTCAGCTGCTAGGAGCAGCTTTGGCTCATCAGCACAGGGAAGCCACTCAGTGGAAAGGAAAACCTCCAGGGACTTCTCAAGCTGCACTAAACTTCCAGAGTCAGATCCCACCAGGCTTCCTCAGTGGGGACTGTCTGCAGCCAGGTATAAACCAGGGAGCTGCAACAGGAAGTGTTGGAAACCAGTGGACAGGGAGCACTGAACTGCAAAGCTCGTGCAAATGTCCCTAAAAGTGTGAATCCTCTATTCACCCAGGCTGCATAGTGATGGCCAGGGAGCCATGTCAGCATTGGCTGGCAGGAGCATTTACCAAAATTCTAGGAGGACATGGTCTTCCCTGCAGCTAAAACTGAGAGAGCAGAGGTTGACAGTCTGAACCTGTTGCAACAGCTGCATCAGTTCCCATCCAAGTGGAGAGGTGCTCCCAGGGCAATGGAGACCCTGTTGAAACAGATGCTTGGAAATGCTGGAAGGGCGTTTGGAGAACACGAAAATCTCAGCAGCAGTGGAGGTGGACATTGCCTTGGGTCCAGCCATAACTGAAGAGCCTGCTCTGCGGGCACAGTGTTTCTAGCAAGGACAGCCTGAAGCCTCAGACAACCATTCACCGCAGGTCCTGACATTCCAGCCATGGGCTGGTGCTTCCCTCCAAGCCTGCAGGAGCAGAAGGATACTTGCAGGCCACTGGAAATCAGCTGAACACACAAAGGAAGCACAGACATGGCTTTTGCAGATTATATCTCACAGGGAATAGGCAGCTGCAAGTCTAAGCCATGCATGAAAGAGAAAATGAGTACTCTTGCGATTATACACAGGGAAGTCCATGTCCTCCAAGCAGAATAGCCCATCATTCACTCACAGCATTTAGGAGAGGTAATTGTAAACAATTGTAAACAATTACAGATTGCAAACAACCTGTATTGTTTACATTCAGTAAGAAGTGAGACTATTTTTTAATTTGTTAATGCAAATAAAATGACCTCAGAGAAAGGAATTGCCACCCTCAGGAGAGGTTTGGGGTTCAAAGGTGACTAGGAACCCTTTATGGTTCCAGAGGCACAGCTGAACGAGGCAGAGGGTGGTCAGACCTTCAGTCCCAGCTCTGAGGTGCCCATGAAGGCTCAGACAAGCACGGCACAGGCTGAGCCCGCTGGGAGCCAAGCAGCGCTGAGCTGGTGCTGCTGGATGCAAAACCAACTGGGGCTTTCTGCCTACCTGAGTTAGCTCTACAGGAAAAATAAATACCTTAATTTCTTTCTTATTATTGGCCAGAAGATGCAGCCTGTTGCAAGACAGGGACTTAATTTTTTCTGCTGCTGTCAGTCCAGGTCAGTGCCACCCATCTCCCAGGGCAAGAGAAGTTGAGGCACAGGCAGGGGAATCCTATTTAACTGCATCCAGCTCAGTATCCCTAGCTCAGGCCAGTCCTGGAAAGCAGAGCTGAAGCTGGCCAGGAGACTCAATTTTCATTCCTAAAAAAAATGAATTAAAATTCAAGATATTGATACAAAAAAAGGGTTAGTTAGGTGTCTGAGACAAAATATGTTCCCTGGAATCCAACCCATGGCAAAATAAGCACTAGGGCAGCTGCAATGAGGGGTGCTGGGGGTCATGGGGCTGCAGATGCCACCATGCACCCCAGCTTGGTGCAGCCCATTCAGAGCCACAATGGAGCTGGTGCCCTGGGAGCCACGAGCATCACTCTCCTTCAACTGCGAAGACCAACCTCCCTCCCAGAAGCTACTCAAAATGCAGACACAGAGCCAAGCTGTCAGGGAAGCCAGCAGGATCCCATGAGCAATTTTAGCAAACTCAACATTTTTTGGCAGAACATTTCCATTTCAGTAAGTCAGCAGCCTTGGAAAGTGCCTGGTGGCAACAGCAAAGCTTGAGGCAGGTGCGTGGAGAAAGGACCCCAGGACAAACACTTGATCCAGCAGCACTGACTCAGTGCTTAGAAGGAGCCATACAATGAGCTGCCCCACGTGTTGGCTGATTCCCCTCCAGTCTGTTCCTTGTCCATCAACAGAAGAGCTCATCCAAGCTGAGTTTTCAGGTTAAGTGGAATGACATCCATCAGGTCGAGACAACAGAAGGATTCGCCCCCTGGCTCATTCAGTCTTCAAGGCTCACTTTCCCCTTTATATGTTCAATCAAATCCTCATTTTGTCAAAATTAGGCCTGGCAACAAGTCAACTTCATTATCCCAACTATTAACAAGTTTTCTTCATGCAAATTTTTCCTGCCATGCTCAAGACTTCTTGACCCATCCCCACAGAAGACATCATCCCCCCTCTCTGCATTCTCCTCTCGCATATTTGAGGGCTGCTCTCATGTCTCCCCAGGCCTCTTCTGTTGCCTGTTATCCAACCCAGGTCGAGCTTGCTGGGAGTCATCACGTCCTTGCTGATCTCTGGCCACCCTCCAACATGCCCACGTCTTCCTTGTCCCAGCGTGAAGCTGGCCTTTCTTCACAGCCCTTGTCTGCAAACCCTCAACGCCTTCTTCCAGCAGGTCCTCACACCCTTCACAAGGATTTATGGTCTGGCTGTCGCTCGGCAGGGATGAAGTTGTTAGTGCTGTCGAAGAGATGGAGGAGATAGGGCAGGGGATGCAGGCACTGGGGGAGCCGGCAGACGGGAGACTTGATGGGAGCCCAAAAAATGCTGCCAGCTCCCATTCCCTGCTCCCTCTCCAGCCACTGGCCAGGCAGCTTGTACACTGGGAGCAGAGCTGGGTCTCCAACATCATCAGGTCACAGCTCTCAGACCAGGGTTTCACCTGTCCCAAAACGGGATGGCTCTGATGTAGCTCAGGAGGGGCAAGGCAGAGGACTCACAGCAGAGACCAGGGTCCTGCAGCTCCTTCAGGGGAGGGCTTTGTTTCTCTCCCCTCTTTCCCCTTTTCCTTTTTTATTTATTTATTTGCTTTTTAAGCAGGATGAGTTACAGGAGGACAGACAGACAGTGAATCTCACCGGGCAGGCCTTGGCTGCTCACCTCCCTCTCCCAGCAGCATCCATGGGGCTGCAGAGACCTCCTTGCAGGAAAAAGCAGGAAAAAACTGGCAGGGAGTGGAAAGAAGTGGCAAGCAGATTAGAAACCCAGCTCCTATTTATAGACTGGCAGCCGAGAAACTGCCCCTGCGACAGGACCATCTGTTTAACCCTTTCAGCCCCGAGCACCAACTCACAAGGTGCTGAGCCAGCCCTGGCCCATGCTGGGGGGGCGTGTGAGGAAGTGAGGAAATGTCTCAGCCAAGGGGAAGCAGGAGACCCTGCACCAGGGCACCCCATGGCGCAGAGGGGGCAGGAGGCAAGTCCAGGCATGGTGGACCTTGCAGAGCCACTACTCAGTAAGGAGGATGGGAATAGAAATGGGGTTACAGGTGTAAAGAAGTTGGGTCACTGGGACAGGGAAGAGAATGTCCCAGTGTCCTGCTGCACAGCAGCCAGAGCAAGCCAAAAATATTTCCTCTAATGGGGATATAACGAACAGAGTTTAGGGGCAACTCCAATGTTTTCAGCCTCTTTTGTGAACCCTGAGCTTTGGCAGGGTTGAAGGCAATGGGGGCCATTGCTTTGAGGATCACTGCATACCTGTTGCCCACCAGTGTTTGCTGGTGCTCGCGGAGGGCTGCTTTCTGAAGCTCTCCTTTGACTGCTCCTCCTCCTGCTGTCATTTAGAGGTGCCTTTATGCCATACAGAGTCATTAAATACAGAAATTGGGTATTGCAATTTGCTCAGCCTCCTGCTTTCCCAGGCCTAGATTTAACCAAAAGCAATGGTAAGCACAGACACAGGGAGGGTGAGCTTCATTAGGAAAAAAGCAAACCCCAACATTAGCCCTTGGGGGACCCTCAAACAGAATAAAAAAGCTGCTTAGCTCTGCCATGCTATGTTAGACTTCAGTATAACCCAGTTTATCGGCAGGAGAAGAGAAAGGGCTGCAGCACTGAAAGAGGGTAGGTTTAGATTGGACAGATGATCTTTCAAGGTCCCTTTCAATCCCTGATATTCTGTGATTCTGTGATAAGGAGGAAAGTTTTTATGATGAGAGTGGGGAGGCACAGAAGCAGGTTGCCCAGAGGGGCTTTGGGTACCTCATCAAATTGGTCAAGGTCAGGTTGGAGGAGGCTTTGAGCAACCTGATGTAGTGAACAGTGTCCCTGCCCAGGGCAGGTAGGATGGACTAGATGATCTGTAACCACACTTTCTGACCCAAACCGTTCCATGATTATGTGAAAAAAAAAAGGTGTCACAGCTGCTTAGCTGAGAGCTGGGGTTTGGGAACTGGCCAGCAACCACTGCCCATAATGGGGATCTCCAAGTGTGAAGCTGCTGTGTGCTGGCCACACACGTGCTGTCCTGCACCACCAGCAATGCAGCTCCTGCACACAGGCAGTGGGGAGTAATTTTCACTCCATTTCACCTCCTGCAGGTCCAGCAGCCAAGCAACTCCCCCAGGCCAGCTGGTCCAGGGTCACCCCTGCTCCCTGCATGGGGATGGCTGCACAAACATAGGGATGGGCACAGGCAGGTTTTGTTGCAATTCTCCACCATTTAAGAACCAAACCTTCTTCCCCCACGAGCCCGCTCAGCTACAGGCCTCAGCTGTTTGCTGTCTCTGCACAGAGTTTCCAGCTGTTCTCCCACTTGCTTGTGTCAATAGCTATTTTTACAAGATTGCTTTTCTTTACTTCTTAATTGATCTAAATCCTTTCCCTTAGTTTTCTTGTTAAAGGTGGATTTAAAGAGAAGGAGTTCATTATCTTGGCCATTTTTGAGTCATTATGAATTTCATCCCTCTCCTCATTAATTACTCATTACTCCTTGCTCTGGAAGGGTGCTTTGTCCCCGCTGTTTGTGAGCAGCTTCCCTGGCACCCTGTAATCCCCGCATTAGCTCGGTCTGGTTTACGCTGCCTTCTCTTTCCCCTCCGCTGCCCGCTCAGCAGCTCCCCATCTCCCCTGCTCCCCAAAGAGCTCTCACCTTGTCACTGCACCCAAATGGCTGTTTCCCACTGAGCCCTCCCGCAGCCGCCCAGCCTAAGGTCCTTCCGTGAGTTGAAGCCCCACGAGCATCATCTCCATGTGTTGCCCTTGCCCCAAGGGACAAGTGCCCATCCCTGCTGAGCCACATGCTGGGCAACATGTAGAGCTGCTAGCTCCTAGCTAATGGGTTGGCCCTGGGGTGTGGATATAAATAGCCCTTTTTTGGAAAGCAATGGCTTTACTTGGCCCATTTCAGGATGTGCCAAGTTATGACAAGCGGAGTAACATTGCATAAGGGCCTTGGGTTTAACGGGCCAGTAGTTTCTGAGCCTTTGGCTGCAGTCAGATCCTCAGGGAGAACCTGAAACGTGTAAGCATCTCCAGTGCTACAGCAGCCCGGAGAGCACAGCCGCTGCAATGGCAGAATCATCATCCCATCCACACATGAGTGCTGCCCTGGCAGGGGAGAGCTGTGCACGGTGCGGGCACCCAGATACTGACCCTGCTACTGAAACAAACTTCTTTGGCCCATTTTAACACACACATACTAGCTATAATCTTGTATTACCCATGAATGGATCTGTGACTGGGGATCACGAGTGATGACCTTTCTCTACACCTAAACAAACACACAACCACCCAGACTCTACTGAAAGATACCTCCTCCATCCCAGCCTGATACTCAGGTTGACTTTCATGCCTGTGTTGCCCCAGCAGCTTCCCAAAAGCCTTGCATGACATTTTTTTTCCCCATCGCAGCAGGGGATGGAGATTTATGATCTGCCCTCTTCTCCCCGAGGTCAATATTACATGCATTTCTGTGCTGAGCCTCCTCCCAGCAGGCTCCTGCCGGGGCGTGCTCGCCCGGGGAAGGCCCTTTCTGTGCTTCATGGATGTGTATGAAAAGGCAAAGCAGGAAAAATGTGTTGGGTTGGGTAAAGGGAAGAGAGGGGCGTGCGATATTTGCTCGGGGAGGGTAAATGAGGGTTGCACAAGCAAGTAATTGGGTTGCACAATCAGAAGCTGTGGAATTATTTAACTTAACAAGTTACCACTGATCAACTGAGCTGCACTTTCTCAGGAGCTTTAAGCCAAAACATCTTATTCTTTAACCGGAGCAAATTAAGATAAGGCACCTGGTCTAGGAGTGCAACTCTGCTGACACACACTGAGCTGCTCCTCGGTGCATCCCTCAGTGGGAGGGAAGAGGTCATAAAATCATTTGAGATTGGGGAAGGCTAAGTGCTAGGCTGCAAAGAAATCAGCAGCAGTTCAGACCCTCCGAGACCGAGACATTAATCGAAAATGGGCTGCAAGTGCTTAGAGCAAGCCTTCGCGCTTGCCAGGAATCTGCTAACTACCTTTAATTGCTGGCAGCAGCTCTGGTCCTCCACCAGAGGGGAGAGCCCAGCAAAACCATCTAAGCCAGCAATTACAGCCATTCCTCATTCTCCATCTGTGAAGCAATCATGTGGCTTCAGACAACAGGGGACTTCGTGACAAAGGAGCTACAAGGGACAGATACTTTGAGGTGGTTCAATAAACAAACACCCCCTTGTCAACACTCTGCAGTCTCAGCCCTAAAGGACATGCCAAAATCCAGCACAGAAAGAGCCAGGAGACAGAGTGAGAGGATTGTTTTCTTCTGCTCCTGTATTTCATTTGCAGTAACCGCTCTGAGATGCTCCTGTCAAGCTTTTCACTTGCAACGGTTGCATCCCGCAAGACTGTTGACTTCTGCCTTCCTGCTCCTGCAGCAGAGGGATGGCCTGTGCTGGTACCCCCAGAGGTGTGAGTCTGAGCACCAAGGCCTGTACTTGTGTAATTTCCACAGGAATTAGCAGAAAATCAGACCTGGGTGCTGAGTTCCTGGAAGCACGAGCCGTTGCTGGGAGAAGACAACTTCTCCGAGAGAGGCTCTATGCATCTGGCAATGGTTGGTGATGAGCCAGCAGCTGCAGCTCCATCTTGGCCACCACCTTTACAATTTGAGCAACAGCAAGAGGGTTTGGTAAAACCCAGTCACAAGGTACAGGGAGATAGTCTCTAGAGAGAGTAGGCAAAAGCCCAGCCTCCTCTGGTCCAACCCTTGCTGCCTGGAGTTCCAAAGGGAAAGGGGACCTCTAGCCACACAGACAGTCTTCTGCATGAGTCTTGCACAAACTGTCAGAATGACCTATTTCTGCATCTGTGGAATGTCCCTCTCCTTGGCCCCCACAAAGAGTTTTGCAAGGACTCACCATTTTAAGCACGTGTCAGTGAAATCCATCTCCCCACCTCAGGTTGTCTAATACCACCACATTTGCAATGCCTCAGACTTCTGAGCTTTTCCAAATCCTTCAGGGCTATAAAGGCTAATTTAGACCAGCATCTGGAGCTTTACAAGGCACAGAGGAGATAGTTCTTTATTCATTTTCTCTTCTCTTTCTTATCACTACAGGTACCTGGCACTGATCAAGAAAAAACAGGTGGGAAGCACGCTGGGAAGAAGCCAGAGTCACTGGGCAAGGTTGGACCTTCCCTCATACTGCTCTGCTATACAGCAGAGCCAAACCACCACAGGGATGAGATGGTCCATCTGCAGCAGGGAAAGCTATCTCACTGCTCCTCACTCCCAGGCTGGGCCTCCCAATCCTGATGCAGAAGTGTCCCTGGGCTGGCAGGAGAGGATAGTTGAACAAGCAGTGCCTTACCCAGTATGGCCATTAGAACCACTGTGTCGTGACTGCTGGTGCCCACACACCACAACACTCTCCATGCACTCCTCTGACTGAAGATTCACACCAAAAGCCTCCCATAGGGCAGGTGGGTCTCCTGTGTTCTCCTGACTCCCTTGCACCCACCACAAGGTATTTGAGGGCCTCTTACATTGATGCTGAAGGAACAGCATCAAGGCAAGGGCCACACCTTGGGGGATGTTTCCCTAGTGCAGAACACAGCTGCACCACAGGTTTTGAAACGGCAATGAGCTATTATTCCCCCAGGATTACACAGAGGCACTCAGAGTGTTTTTAAAATGGGGAGCATTTAGGCTCCCCAGCACCCTCAAATTCAAGTTACTTGTCTTTTCATACCATGAAGAGAGATCCGTGCAGTTTCCAGCACCCCTTCCCCTCCCCAAACACTTCATCACCCAAATTTCTACTGCCACATGTTTCAAAAACTCTGCAATTCTCTTCATGAGCCTCCTAACATGGGCATCTTTTGAAGTCCTTGCTTCTTAAGTTACGTGACTTTGCATGAGACCATCAGCTTTCAAAGAGCACATGGCGCTCCAGGTTGTACCATCACAAGTAGACCCCTAAGTCATGCCTTCTCAAAAGCTTTCAAAAGCTGACAGCAAATGACCAGCACCCAAAAAGACCAGCTCCCCACTGGCCTCGCTGCCACTCACAGACTGGTGCCTGCAGGAAACAGCCAGCCCACCACGTACCCTCTACTACATACATCCTCTACTACATACATGAAAACACAGCACCCAGGGCAGGAATAAGAGCAAATCCTTTACAAGCCCAGGCTGCCAGAGTGAGGAGCTGTACTGGAAACTGAATGCACTTTAACGGTGCTCTCTCCAAAAGAAACCCAACTCCCACTTATTCTAGGGCAAACTCAAAAGGTTTTATTTTATTATTTTTTTTTTTTTAGCAAATTCTATCACGTAAATGTTAACAAAAACATCTGTACAATTGCCATGATACACTCAAAAGTGAAACAAATAAGATATAAATACAGATATGGATGTAACATGACAAAAGCGGGGAAAAAATAGAAAAAAAATACATGCTCGTGAACACGGTGCCAACAAAGTCATTTCTCACGGCTGGCATCGCTCAGAGCGGCTTTAGCTTCCCATTCAGAACATTGTTAGCAACCTCCTGCTGTAAACTACAAAGGTCTATTTTTCTGTCCCTTAATATGTAATATTATGCTCGATAAATAAAGGGGTGGGGAGAAAAGGGGTCTGGATGACAAAGATGCGAGTTCCATTACTTATACAGGGTGTTGTTAAGCTAGTAATAAGCAATAAAAAAAGACAGTCTCGTATTGTATTGTAACCCAGGCAAGCACACATAGTGTACCTTAAGAAAGCCACATGCCTCGATATTTCTGCACTACATGAGAACTACAGTACGTAGACCTGTGGGGCGGGTGGATCCGGTGTTTGCCCATGCCCACGGAGCACTGGTGCAGCCAATGGCAGAAAAAACATCCACATCTGAGATTTTCGGCAACCTTGCAGCCGGGAGCTGCTGTCTGCTGAGAGCTTTCTCCCATTCAGACTTTTAAAGCATGGTGGGCAAAGAAAATACACATTTTTCTTTCTTTTTTTTTTTTCTTTTTTTTCTCTTTTTTTTTTTTTTTTAATAATTTTTTGAAAGGTACGAAAAATCGAAGCCCTGCATAATGGGCAGCAAGAAAAAAAAATAATAATTAAAGAAAAAAACAACTAAACCCAAAACAATAAAAAGGCAGCTGCAGTAGGTGGCTACTGCTGGGAGAACATGAACACAAGCTTCACCGGTGCGGTGAGGCACTGCCAGCATGCAGATCTTGCTCTGCAAGCGTGTGTGGACACTGGGATTTGCAGCCAGAGAGACCTTTATGCTTGCTGAAGAGAAAACAAAATGATTGTACAGCTTGTTGAAGTCAGAACACTGGAGATCAGAGAGGTGACATTCAGAGCTAGCCCTTTGAGTACTTCAAAGGAAACAAAAAAACCCCAAACCATGGGGTCATGTTCAACATACTAAACAACCTAACTATGTACATCATACGCAAGGGTTTATAAATACCTAAGCAGAATGCTCCCTACTGTATACAGGTATAACATACTTCTAGAGTACTCAAAGGATGAACAGTCCTCGACCGACTCACATGACAAAATTAAGTAGCACATTAATGAGCATCTGTTGACAAACAGAACCAAATCTGATTCAGAAAGTAAGGCCTGGTTCTACCATTTGCAGCTCCAAGTGTGCCAACAGGATTGGGCACCGCAGGCTGGCGTGTCCTTCGAAGGACGAGCTGTTCCCTCCCACTGCAGGGTCAGCGCAGGCGCGAGGGTCAGTTCGGGGACGTTACAGTGCGTTCACTCTCAGTGCATACTAACAGGATTTTATAAAATATATAAAATCATTTGAGAAGGAATTAAATTCCTGGGGATTTGCTACAGTGTGCCATTCAAGAGAAATTAAAAAAACCCAACCATCCAAACCCAAAAAAAAAAACCAACCCCCAAACAGCAAATGGTGATGGACCAAGCTCCATCACAGCTGGGAGGGACTAATCGCCGTCCGGTCAGCTGTGCTGACCTTCTCAACCCCAGAACTGGAACAGAAGATGCTGAACTGAGAGGGGGAGAAAGGGAGGCATAAATACTAAGTGGTTAGAGTACAAATTAAAAAAAAAAAACAAAACCGAAAACAAACAAAAAACCAACCCCCAAACCCACCCAGAAAACAAACAACAAAAAACATAAAGCCAAAAAAAAAAGAAAAACCCAAACCCACTACTGAAAATTCAGCCAAGACAGTTGACTGCTGCCAACAAGTCTGCTGATTATTTCCTCAAAAGGGAAAATAAATTCATGTTAAACTAAAAAAATCTGTATAATTCAAAAAACTAAAAAAGGATATTCTAACAAGCATACTGAAAGATGTTGAAAAGAAATGGTCCACAGAAAGGGAGACGCCACCATGGAGCAGCCAATCCTCCTCCTCCTGAGAATGGTTTTTCTCAGCCTGTGGAAAGGCCCCAGGGGAATCCCATCCACCAGGATCACATGGTTTCCCCTGCCACAGCAAGAGGGAAAGATGAGGGAATTAGCCCCGGAATTAGCCCCGCAGCCACTAAAAGCCTGGACGCATCCTGAAGAACTCAGGAGCAAGTAATCTTCTCCAGTCTCAAGGCAGCAGGGAAAGGACTAACAAGCTTTGCACAATCCCCACCAGCCCCAACCCTTCCTGAGCTGGTGACAGGGAGGGGAGCTGGCACCAAGCATCACCTCCCAGCATAGCTCCTTGGCTCTGGGGCTGAGACACATGGGGAGGAACTGATGGAAAGGAAGGAAAACAAGGCTTTATCCTCCCCACCACGGTACTGGAAGCTCTCATGTTCTCAGTATGCTACCAAGATGTCCCTTCAGCTCCCCAGAGGGGAAATAGAGGGGGCTGGAGACACCAAGGCACTGAGAGCAGCCAGGGAACACACATCCATCACCACAGCAACAGCTGTAAACTGCACGTCCACCACCCCCTTGCAATCACTGGCGCTGGGGGCAAAAAGCCAGTTTTGATTCATTGCAGATTTGGGGTGGGCACGTCTGACAGCCGGGATCCAGCCCAGGGCCAAACACAGCACTAGCATCCTCCTGCTTCCCCTGGTTACAAGGCAGAGGGAGCTCACCCTTGGCAAACAGAAGCATCTCCCATTGGGGAAGGGTGATTTTGTGGGGTATCTGACTGCTAGTGGTTTGGCTCTGACCTGGTATGTGTTGTCAGGCTGCAAAAAGGTTTGCCCTACTGCAGCCTCACCCAGAGCACCCCACTGACATGCAGTGCCCAGCAAGGGCCCTCCACACCCCTCCAAAATGCAGAACATCCAGGAGGGCTGTGTGTGGGACTGGCTGTGAAAAAGGAGGTTTCTACAGGCAGCTACCACCATTACAGGCTCTTCAGGCACAGGAGGAGAGATGTGGCAGGAAACCAGCACTGTCCCAGGGGCTTAGCAGGTGCTTCCACAGGGTCTTTTTTTTTTCAGTTTCAGATGCCCTTTCTGTCCTCTGGGATGGACATTTTGCCTGAAGTACAAAGGAATTGGGGGACGAAGCCATTCCCCACCCAACAGCAGTGGGTCGGATCAGAGCAGCCTTCTGATGCTATGGACTTCAAGAAAAACACAGGCAGCCTCACAGGGCAGTGCTGAGACACAGCCCTGCCAGCTCCCACTGCCCACCCACAGACAGGCTCAGAGCCTAATCCAACACCTACATCTAGTGTCCCATCACAGACATCGGGACCCAGAATTAGGTCTCCAGTTCCCTTCGGGGAATAACAAGTTGCCTGGAGAGTCTTTTGAGCACATGAAAGAGCTGAATGGGTTGGGGAGGGGAGAAATATTTACACAGTCAATGAAAGGAGCAAAAGCCCAGCTGTTTTGCACAGCACAGTTGGCTGGAGAGCAGTTACAGAGAAATCAACCTATCAGAGGTCTGTCAGAAGAACTATCTACAAAAATTCCGGTGTTTAAGAACCTACTTTTTCATTACTCACTTGGTATCTCCCAGTATTAAAGCATCCGAGGCTGGAATGGGCCACATCGGCAAAGATCTCCTCACAGAGAGCCCTGCACATTAGGCAAGCTGCAACAGGGAGTACAAAACAGGACCACAAGACTTGTCTGAAGAGGAGAACCCAGCCAGAAGGGCTGCAGCCACGGGGAGAGCAGGTAACTAGCACACAGAAACCAGAACTGGGTATGAACGAAACCAACAACATTTGTTTGACTTCTACGTTTGTCCAGGTTCTTGGACTCAGTTTGGGAACGCTAACCTAAACATATTTTTGAGATTTCAGCAGGCTATACAAATATGTTTAAGTATGGCTTTCTGTTGTTCACTTTTAATGAAGACTGCAACACAGACCTTGCTTTCTTTACATTCAATACCAGTAAGATTCTACATAAAAGCTTTTAAGGGACTAAAATACTGATTGCAATAAATATCTGCATGGCCTCCTTGAACTGATGGAGCGCGCCAGTGAAGAGTAGCAGAAAGGTCTCTGAGAGGCACCGTTGATTGCTTCTAAGTCTACACATATGTCCACGTATCTCCATTAACTGTGCGTTGAAACATCTGAAGAGGAACTGCTGTTGCTGGTCTGGGCCCTCTTTATGTACAAGTTTAGTAGCTTCATCTGAAAGAAACAATCAAACATGAGGAAAAGATGTCAGGAAAAACAGGCAGACAAAAGTCAACTGCAACTCTTGAAACTTGCATTCTGCCATGAGCTCAGTTTTGAGTGAGCTGACATTGGGCTCGCCGGAGGAAAAGCAGAGGCAGAGCTGAGCCTGTTTCAGAACAGTGAGAAAGAGGAGGGTATGCCTAGTCCCACTGGAATTACAGACAGGTTTAATGGGATTTAGAAAAACCTCTTGCATTTCACTTCAGCTGCCATCAGTTCACAGACCTCAGTCCTGCAGCCTGATGGGGGCAAGCAGGATTCCCATGGATGTCAAGGGGGCTGCAGGCACAGCAGCGATCCGAGAGCCAGGGCCTCTCCTTGAAAACACCCTGAACTCTCCATGCTTTAGAACAATGTTCCTTTTCAATGACATTTAAATGTCCTCCCTAACTTGGTACACCTACTGGAACTGCAGCTGTTGTGACTATATACTTCCTTTGCATGGGGTTGTTTTGCTTTCCTGTCTCACCACCTTAGCTCCAGACCCTGCAGTGACTCATGCACACGTTCAACTCTAAACATGCAGGCAGCCTGCGTAAACCCAGAAGAATTACTCACATGTTTATAGTTAGTTATGTGGTGGAGAACCACTGTGGCACCTAAGATACTGGGATAATACAGTCTCTAGAATATTTTATTAGAGGGATTTCCTAACTACCCAAATAAAACGAGGTAAACCTCAACACCAATAGCTGCCTCTTTATAGAGCAAAGTTGGAGGCACAAGTAATTTGTTAAGGACAAGGCAACTCAATTCGGAAATAAAATCCAAGTGCCCTCAGTCTCAGCTTCTTTTGATCTAGACCACACTTCTTACCCATGAAAAAAATTACTGCTTAAAAATAACAGAACAAAGTCCTCTGAAGTAAGTAGCTATCCACATGATGAGATCCACTTCTTTTTTCTGACAGAAGTCATCTTAAAATTTCAGAGGAATCTTGGGTATGATGACTTCAAACAAGAGAAGAAATCTTGTGACACCTTCCTGAGCTGCTCTAAAAAATAAACTTTGCCCCCTTAACACAAAGCACCAGCTCTTGGCTGAAGGACAGAGCTGAATTAGGACTTGGTTTCTCTTGCAGCATCAGGTCAGAATTTGGAGTTTTGTTGCTAAACTGACTCCAGGACAAAACATCCTTTGAATGGTCAACTTGAGCATGCTGGTGTCCCAGGAGGAAAGGGGCACATCTGCCATGCCATTAAAAGTGAAGTTCTACCTGCGTTTCTACCAGCCCTAATTACAGCCTGCTGCTGAGTGGACCTGCTCTCCCACCCGTTCCAGCCATGTGCTCCCACCACTCTTTGTCCTACGTTACCTGTGCAGCCACAGAGCGGACTGAAAACTAACTCATTTGTATGGCAGATCTGGTTTTCAGCCAGAGCAGTGAGCTGATCCAACTCACTGCAGTCACCCCTGGATGCAGCACCAAAGAGGCAAAGCAAACACAGCCACAGTGAGGAGGACCCGCTTGGTGGCAGCCTGCAGTTACACAGGATCAAATGCATCGTGAAATGGATCCCTGAACCCCATCAAAGCTTGTTTCAGTGGGATTTCAAATGACCACGCTGCTGAGCAAGTGCTGTGCTTCTCTCGTGGTGTCTGGCAGTGCGAGATAGAATTTAACAGCGTACAGAGAACTTGACCCAGAGCCACCATGAAGCCACCAGTCTCGCTGCCATTCTGCTGGCTATTAGAACACCAGACACGCATTGCCCTTGTACCTTGCTTCCCGTGAGTTGTGCCAGATGAGGTTTCAGTTCTTCTCCAATTACTGAATAAATTGCTACTAGGCAAAACACGCTAGCTTTGCGGACACTGCTTTCCGTATTGTCATAACCCTGGGAAACGAGACAAAAATAAACAGGTCAGAAGTCAAACAGCACTCACTAACCTCCTTCCAGAGCAATACACTAAGGAGCTGATGAACATTCTGCAAATGTGGCTGTGATCAAGAGAAAGGCCCTCCTCAACCTAACAGTTTGCAGCCTGAATACTTAACTATCAAGAGAGTACGATCACCCAATACATTCTATTTGTTTCTTACAGTATTAGTTATTACTATCGTGTTATAAGTCATTAATATCTTGTAATTTATCGTGTTAAGGAACACACAGTTTCCCAACATGAATTTAGGACACCATCAAATATACACACTCCTGTGACCAGTTCAGATGATCATATAGTTATCCTGGATGGTCAGGACTTCTTGGAGGAGAGCTCTCATGCTCCACCCCTTGCCTTCAAAAAAGTCTCCTCTTACCCAAATCTAACTCAAAAGAAACCAATTGTGCTTCTGAAGGCAAAGTCACAGATGGAGATGAATTTGACACCATATAGAACATCCACAGTGATGAACATGTGCTACTGTTAGATGAATTGCCTCTGTGACCTGGAGTTTTTTATTTACCTATCAGGTAGGGAATATTACATAAAGGAACATGCTGGAAGACCCACATAGGTGTGCTGGATCGGTGGCAGCATCAGGAAAGCTCAAGCTAGCCACCAGATTACTCAGCAGCTGATGACATCAATCCTGTACTCAGGCAGAGATTTAGCACTAAGCAGACACCCCATGAGGAACACAGGCATCTCTTCAGCCTGTGGGATGCTGGCTCCTCCGGATGCAGAGTGACCTCTGCCGGGAAAGCCAGGAGGAAGGATGTGGCACAGCTGGGGCTGCTAGGATGACCACCAGCAGGGCTGATGTTCTATCTTCAGGGTCAAAACACAGTCTGCAACCCTGAAAGACCACTGAACTAGAAAAGCAGGGAATCTAGGTGAGCTCAGAGAAACATCAAGCTGTTGAGGACTGAAGGGGGAAAAAGGCTGAGCATGGCCTATAGCAGGACACCACCCACGGAGACACAACTCACTGCAGGGAGGACAGCTGACGCTCTGTGGGTCCCAACCCAAAAGCTCCTAAACTCATCAGATTCCTCTGCCTGACCTGAAGGTTTCACTGTGGGCCTGGCATTTCACTTATGTGTGCATCCCAAACTGCTCCCACTGGGGAAGGCAGGTCTATGCTGCATCCCAATGGGCACTGGGCTGGGAGAGCCTGCCTTATACTCACCAGCTGGACCATCACCCCACCTCTCCATCCACCAACTTGCAAGGCAGCAGTTGCTCCCTGCATTTAATAAATCAGCTCAACAGAGCATTTGCTTAGGAGATGACACAGATTCAAAGCTCTCTTCCACCTGAAGGTATCGAGATGCAGCACATGGGAGAGCACCCCACAGCCCAGCTCCATCCCTACCTGACTTCTAGGAAGCCAGAGGACCAGAGAAGGTGGCATGACTCTCCCCAGCCAAACCCTGTTCTTGCATAGACATTCCCATCTGCTTACACTGATCCCACTCCAGGGTACTGAAGTGCACAATCTTGTGCTCATGCTGCCACCATCCAACACTCCTCTCCTCAAAGCTCTGCCAGTCCCCTTGGCTTCGGGGGAGCACAAGTGATTCCCTCCACACACAGTCCTTCAAGCCAGAAGGATCCCAAAATATTTCTCAAACACAAGGAGTAGAGTTCTTCGATCACTATGAGTTTTCAAGGTGAGGAAGTATCACTGGCAGGTCCCAGATGAAAAAAGGCAAGCTAGGCTTCAAAACAAGATCAATTTTGAGATGTGGAAGAAATTTAATAGAACAAGTATAACTCTGATTTTAAAGGCACGCTGCTTCCAAACTCTTCTGGTGCATTGAGGCTACACTATCCAGATTGTTGTTTCCAACAATTATGGCTAAAAACTTTTACAACAGAAGTTTAAATCAAGACAGAATTGCCTGATTCCCAGAGGTTGAGATTTAAAAAAAGAATTGCAAGAGCTGACACTACAAAGCTGGGACAAATGCAAGGGGAATGTCTGACTTTACTCTTGTCTTTCAGCTTTTTACGATCCCAGTGAGGAGGCTTCGTTATCCCAGTTCCCCACTGAAGGCTTACCCACACAAACATGTCTCCCCTTTCACATTTGTTCCAGTCACAATCCCTCCCCAGTAAACACACACACACATTCTCTCTCCTTCCTCACTGCTACCTCCCCCTTACTTCCTTCTTGCTCACAGCTTCATCCCAGCTGCTGGCACTGCCAGCTGTCTGTGCAGGGGAAACACAAGACAACATCGCTACGGCCAGCGCCGAAAGCTACATTCACAATGTAAGACCGAGCCTGAGCACTGGCAAAAACACAGCTCCCCACTCCCTCAGCCTGAGGGAGTTCTGAAAGGGGCTGAATGAAGTCAGCCAGTAGCAGAGCCCTGATTTCAGAAAGGAAAGAGGAAAGGACTAGCCTGCCTGCTGGGATTCAAATTCAAGTGCAAAGTATGATTCGAAGCGCGGACCAGCTCACCAGAACTAAGGACTACAAGATGCATTGCTTGGGAGGTGCTGAGACAGCATGAGATGTTGCTAACTCCTACTTTCAATAAATTTCTTAAGTGGCTGCTACTGGTTTATTTAGGAGTCAGGTCAAGGCATCCAATTGTAAAAACATGCGTTTTTTTCTTTTCCTTAATACATTAAAACATCCAAAGCTAAATTATAAAAAAAAAAAAAAGCTTAGAGGGATTAAAACCTTAATTGACCAAAAGCTGGCCCCAAAGGGTCCACTCTTCTCATAGATGTGCTCAAGAGCATTTGAGACTTGGGAGTCTGTACCTGTAACAACCCAGGAATGATATCGGGAAGGAGCTGATGCAATGATTCCTTGGAAATCCTCTCGATGACTTTCGTCTGCATTTTGATGGCAGCTAAATTAATTGGATAATCTGCAGTCTGAATGATGGGGCAAAGCACCTTGATGCATTGCTCAGGGTGGATGGAACTTGCCAAGGTGGAAGCAGCTTCTTCAGCAGCTCTGACGACCTGCAATGAAAGCAGAACAAAACTTTGTTAATGAGGTCACACATCACAGCCAAAACCACTGGTGTGACTGCCAGGAAGTGCCTGGGGATGTTCATTAACAGATCTACAGCAGGCTTTATCAAGAGGAAATTGACTCTGAGAATTCATATCCTTCACATCCAGTGACATCGCTGTTGCAGCCAGTGGTAAGAAGTCCATCCTGCCTAATGTAACTGCACCAAAGTTGTGGCTGGTGACAAATGACTGTCAAACTAAAGACAGACAGGTACTCCCATCCTAGGAAAAGCAAGAGTGAAACATCTCTCCAGGCACTGTCAGAGAACCCAGATCACCAGCTTAGACTTAATGCAAGGTTTTTCTCCTTAAACACTATAATGAATGACACCGTTGCACCTTCTAGCATGCATCTCACCTGCCGAGTGCCTGGGGGCCCAACCTGAGACACCCATGCATACACAGATGTGTGCTGCCATTTCCCAGCTAAACTATGCTGAAATCAAACCAGGCTACAGACACAAATGGGCTTCAGGGTGTCCCTGACCAGGCAGGTGTGCTCTCAGAACATCTAACCCATTAAGGCAATACTGGGATCACTGTAAAACATGGGAGGAAGAATAAGTGGAAACAGGGTTAGCATCCATCTTTTGCAACTAGCCCAGACTCTAAAGCAGCCACACAAGACAAGGGAGATCCCAAATTAAATTCCACTCTTCACCTGAGGGACAGCAAATCCACAACTTTTACACTCTTCCCCAGTGGGGAAGAGCTAGCTCTCCCCAGCTAGCTGAAAGAGAGACCCGATTCTGGTCTCTCCTCCCATGAGAGTTTATTCCTTTTACATTCTGCAGTAATTGGATAATAAAACAGGATGGGAAGGCAGGTTTTCTTTTTTCAAGTGTCTGTGCTAATTGCCAGGCAACAAAACGAAGCTTCCCCTTGGTTGCACTCTTCCTGGCCACAAATCACAAACTCCTTGCTCCCCATGTTCTTGTTTCAGTACAAAAATTGGACGATGCTTTTGCTCATCTTTTCTCACTCCTTTCTTCTCAGGGTTTACTTACAATGGAGGGTAAATCCTGAGTAGAGAGAGATGCCCCATAGGGGCAGACTTAAATCCAACATCTCAACTCTAAGAAAAAAATTCACAAATTCTCAGTATCTCCCAGATAGCCCCAAGCGGTCCCTATCTCTGAGCCCAGGAGCATTAATGCAGTCTTTCAAGGCACCTCCTCTTTCCCAATCGTGAAGGAAGCTCAAACGCCTCGCACCACTTCTCTAACTCATTTTAAGTTGAACTACCTGGGGTTGTCTGAAGTTGACACTTTGCAACCAGCATTAGGAAGCCTGGCCCAGGCAATCCAAAAACCAAATAAATCAATCCACAGGTCTCTTATCAATTCAGGTGCTGTATTCTTCTTGTTTCCCTCTTCCAGACGCTGTTATAGTAACAAACTCAGGGATTTCTACTTGACTAAAGTAACCCACAGAGTGGCTCAAAAAAAGGTGAGCTTTCACTATTTCTAAGTAACTACTGTGGATAATGCATGAACTGGGAGTATCTGGAAGTTTATCTTGGTCCTTACCAGGACAAGAATGTCTTCCTGCTTGAACTACAAAACTTCTTGCAGGAAGGTTTAATTGATTTTAAGATAGTAGCAGTGAATAGTGACCAGAAGAGATCTCCATCTACAAAGCCTGCTTCACCCACGGTCTTAGCATCACAGCCACTCCACTACCATTAATCTTTCAACTCGTACTGACAGCTACATCCCTGAAACAGGAATGGCCAGAAGATAGTTGCATACCCAGGAAAAAACAACACCGATCCACTTGCCTCCTTGCATTCTCTAAAGCAAACCCAACAGTCAAAGTGATCTCAGATTCTCCACACAAGGTACAGGCAGGATGGTGAAGAGCAGACTCGAGACCCAGACTGCGACTCTATGAGTGCCCTGTTTACAGAAGAAAAGCTGCCAAACTACTCCGGCTAGGTCAGGCCTTCCTCAGCATTTAATATTAACACTAAAACATAACAAAAAGAATGGCAATCCAGGTGGCCAATATTCAAAATATTTCATCCTGAAAGATCTGTAAATAAGTAACCAAGCAGAACAGAACACATGTTCACCCACTTCCAGCAAGTTTTCCCTCTTCTAGCTATTGCTTTGCTAATTTCTCTTCAATTACACTCATGAGAAAAACGAAAGCTAGTATTTGTCCACAGAAGCTAGAACTAGCTTAGAAGGAAGCCCTATATAATTTTGTTGGGAAAGGAGAGAAACATTCAAGTACTTAAGGGGAACCTAATGCCTTAATGCCATGCTCTGGTAGTACAGCATTGAAGTGCTGGAGTGGGTGGAGTCAGGAGGTCCCAAGAGATCTCCTTTAAAGGAATTCACTTCTTGGCACTACAGTTTTGACTTCAGCTTTCCCAGTGCTGCAACACTGCTAACATAAAGCTTTCCACAAACAATACGGGGGACTTACAGAGAACCCACATATCTTGCAATCCAACAATATTCATGAGCAAGTCACTATAGCTAACGAACTCCACTATCTATAACTGACACAGGTCATTCAGGATTTTGCTTTGCAACAACTCCAGTTACTGTTAGTGAATGTTCTCAGACACCTTCAGAAAAAAAAACTTGCTTAAACATCACAGCTCACTGAAAAAAATCCAATAAAAGATATGTTTTCTTAACCTTAAATCTTCCTGGTATCCTACTGAAAAAGAAAGCAGTAATATTTCGATCTCCACCTGAGATCACACTCCGATCTCAACTACACGACTGCAAACTCCAAATAGCATTGAGTAGGTAAAGATTTCAATGAATAATGCTATCCAGGTTTCAGCTCCACATCTTGCTCACACAGTTCACCGTGTACGTTAAGTTGCAAGTATGAAGCAAGTGCATGAGACAAAACCTTTCTCCAAAAGCCAAATAACCAATTCTAAGCACAAGGGGTTGAAAGACAGCTGTAATTTTTCACAGAAGCAAATCTCAAATAGCACCACAGGTCTCACACAGATTTTGCACATCATGAGGTCAGTTGTAAAGGTGCAGGATTTATTTATGCCCCTGCAAGTCCCTCTCTCGGCAAAGCTGCCCATTTCTAGCAAGGATCTGGCCTCATTTACACAACAGTTGGGTATTTCACATCGCTTCTCCCTGCAGTGCCTTCCCTCTGAATACAGAAGGACACATTACACATGTCCAGTAGGCTTCCTGCCGATACTAGCTTGTAAATGTGACAACACCAGGGAGACATCCAAGTCTTCTGAGAGCACATCTGGCAGACAGCATCTGCATCTAAGCCACACTTCAGCAAACCCCTTCAGCGTCTGTTTAACTTTATTAGCATGCTGAAGTCTCACTGACGTCAATGGGATTCAAGCATGTGCTTACATGCTTGCTTGAATCAGAGCCTCTGCAGGTAACAGGCTCCCAGATCCGAAAGGGCTGGCAGGGGACAGGCTGTAAGAAGGGGCAGGGTAACACCAGCTGAGAGCAAGCCAAAAGCACAAGTTCATCCCTGTGGGCACGGAAAGCCAAATGCCACTGTTCTGCCAGGCAAGTATCCCTATCCAAAAGGTCTTTCCTTCTGGCATTGGCAGAATAAAGCACTCAGCCACCCAAACTGACTCCTCATCTATCCCAGGAGGGAAGACACATCTCTGAATGCTTACACAGCACTCCCAGAGAACTGAGAGCTCACCTGGCAATATCAGAGCAATCAGCAGCATTCCCACATAGAGGGAAGTGCATTATCAAAAGACACAAACTGGCAGGTCACTTGGCAACAAGAACATGCAGTTATAAGCAGAGTTTAGCAAAAATGTTTTTCCTTAAGGAACAACACATGTGTCTTGCAAATTATACATCCCATACAATATCAAAAACTCAAGTACCTTTTTTAATCAGGACTTTAGCCTGACCAGCAGAGTAAAACAGCCTTGAAAGGAGTGGAAGAAACAAAAACAAGCATCAAACAACAGTTTTTCCTCCCATCTTTGGAGGTAAAATCAACAGGTACACACTGGGGAGCGAGAGGAATAGCCCCATTAGGCTCACACAGCAGACACCACAAGAAGTAGTGGTTACGCATCATTTAAATATGAGGAAAAGGGTGCCCTTCAGTACGTGCTCAGACTATGAAGCTTATTGTCACAAGAGGATTAAAAACCAGACAAGTTTACTGAAGAAAAGCCAAAGGCTAAAACACACAGAGGCCAGCAGATCCACTGGCACGGCAAGGCTGTGAGCTTCAGAGCGCTGGAAGGAGGGAAGATATTGCTGGGAAGCATACAAGGCTTGCTCCTTGCTTGTCAGTCAGGAAGGGTCTCAAGTCAAGCAAACGTTTTGCCTAACGTCATATAATTATTCTCAGTGATCTCAGAATTATAAAAGAAAACCAGCAAAGCTGTCAAAATGGTGTTGGCAGTTGGAAGCAGCAAGTTCAAAAGGGTGGCTATGAAGCAAGATGTGCAAGACTAAAGAGAGCCTGCAGTGCTTTAAAATCACAGACACTAAGCTGTACTTAAGGTATGACACAATCGTGACTCTTACCTCCCAGTAAAAGCTTAGAGCAAAACATAGCTTGAACTGGATAGCTCGATGTCATTCAAAACAGGGCAGGTAGCCCAGGAATGCAGATCTAGAAGATAGTGCTTTGCCTTAAAGCAGGTTTTTCTCCTTTCCCCAATGCTCACCTTACACTCTAGACGCTAGAAACGAGATTCAGCCTGACTTGTGCTGACACAACACAAGCTGCATTTGCTGGTGGGCTCCTTGAAAGACATCTGCAGCTCATCAAGACCTTTCCACTGAGCCTCCCAAAAGTCAGCAATGGGTATATTTCCATCCAGTTTGCTTTAGGGAAGGAACCATATTCACAGGGCAAGAAGGCACGTGTAACACACAGGTAGGCTGTTCACCTTCAGCAATGTCTTCTTAACGCTATAAAGGAGTAAGCTCCAGAGGTACAGGTTCCAGGAACACGCACATGAAATGCTTTCTGATTTCGATGGGAGGGGATATGCTGATGTGCAGTATTAGGAACAGCATGATCAATTCAGCCACCTGCCACAGAGCCCTCTCCTTTAATAGAAAAGCCCACTGGCACCATCAACATTCTATAGTTTGCTGGACAAACTTTGGATGATGATTCCCACGGGTTTACCTGGCTCACAACACACTACAGTCACGGGATCCTGTTCGCTTAAGGCAGCCAGAACCAAGATTCTGCCTCTTCCACATGATTTCTTCTGCTCAGCTGCTCCTCTCAGTGTATTACAGATGTCGCTTGCCACCCGATGGCTGCAGCAAGCAGCTGGTCTGCTGCAGCATGTTCTTGGTCAACAAGCAGCAACTTTCTAAAGGGTTTTGATGCTTTTATTTCTGCTTTGAAGTGACACAAACTACTAGCAAGTAAAGACAAATATACACCCTGATTCGCTGAAGGCAGGACATGCCAGGTTCATGGGTTACACAAGGCATCAGTGTGTGTAACACGCTGGGACCCAGCAGAGCAGCACCTGTACACTTACATGCAAGCTGTATGTAGGACAATAAGCTGGAGCATTTTGCCACGATTCCTAGTTGCACCATCACTGCAGAAAGTCATAGAGGATGAGGCAGTGTAGGTAAAACCCCACTGAAAACTTAGAGGCTTTGTATGCTATTGTGAAACAGGCAGAGTACCAGAGAATTCATGAAGCAGAAGAACGAGGTTTTGCTTTCAGGCTTACAAGGCACAGAGCTTTGGGTGTGAGCCAATTTTTGCCATCTAGAGGCAGTTACTTAAAGTGTACGTAATCTAAGCTGGAGGGGATGGAGGTTTACCAATACCTAGCCAGTCAAACTCCCACCCCTGAAGGCTTTTCAGTCTGATCCAGAGAGGAACAAACAATTAAGAACTTGGTTTCAAAGCAGGAAGTGGACTCAGCAATGGGGAGTGCTAAGCAGATGAAAAAACAATGTAATTTTTATAAGGTATTCAGAGGAGATGAAGTAGATTCTTCTGCGCACTAAGTATTTGACCTGTGTTGGGAATTAGAAAAAGCACATAAAAATATACACTATGAAACATCAACAACTGACAAGCTGCAGCACTTGGCAGCTTCCAGCATAAACTATGTATCAATTAACCTTATAGACTCTGATCATTCAGTGCTTTTCTACTTTAGTAAGCTACATTTTGCAGAAGCCTACACCAATCACAGCACTATCAGAAGACAATTGCAAATCATCTTATTAACATCAGAGGCCAATCTAAAAGCATCTCAGAAAAACAGTATAATTATCTAGAGTTAACAGATAGCCATGTTTTCTTCTTTTTCATCCTCTTTTAGAGCGTTACAACAAAGAATGTTACATCCTACTTACATGCACTTTCTTGATAATAAAAGACCAAAATGAGATATCTAAGATATGGCACAATATCCTTTCCTTACACATAGAAAATATGCATCAACTAGGCCTATAGGCTTAGTTGAAGATAAGAATAGCATAGCAGAGACAGAAGCAGGGAATTAGCTATCCTACAATTTTCACTTTGTAGCCATTTCCCAAGATAATGAACGATTTCTGTTTAAATACACTCAAGCAGAAGAACTTATGCTCATTTTGTTCCAATGAATCTGAAGCAATGTCATATCAATGGTATTGGGTCAACAGGTAGCATCTCTCCTTAGTTATGAGTAACTACACTGGAATAAATGAGTTAATATTAACTAATTGGCAACAAAAAGATGGTTCTCTTCCAAACAACTCCAGACAAAGAGCGATAAAAATCAACAAGATTTAATACCATCCACAAGTTCAATTACTTTCTAATGCTCCAAAAGAAAGTGAAAGGCATTTACATGTCAACCCCCATAAATATTTACAGTTGTGATTGAAGCAGGCTTGACTCTTCACATTACCACATTAAATCATCAGCATTGAATAGACTGTTATACTAGAACAGGCCAAAGTTAAAAATTGCAAACTAAACATGGATCCCAAAACAGACTCTTCGAGTCTGTAGCCTAGGGCCACATTAATTTTGAACCTCCACTGAGGACTGTGCTTTGCCAATCTCCTCTCATTTGTGCTCGCAACAAGGTGTGACTCAGCATCCAACTCCATTGACCAAGTTTCTCTCTCCTGTGTCCCTGGGAAGGGAAGTGGTGCTCTAATACTTCTCCACTGATCCTAAAACTTGCCTTCAGCACCTGAAAGCACAAGAGCTCAAGGTATGGCAAAGACTGAACTGTCTAAAGACTTCAGCTTGGACACAGCTAATTATCCAAGCATCCCAGGACATCCAGCTATGGTAACATTGTCCTGATGCTTTGAATTACGTCATCTGGAATAAAACCACAGGCCCTTTTGATTCAGACAATCTTTAACTAGATATCAGCACTCAAATGGAGGAGGGTGTGGTATTTGCTGGATGGTGAATATGTTGGTTATAACTTGTTATTTGATCACTCCTGACCACACTGAACAGCAGCAATACTGGAATTTAGAAGACAAATGAACCTTCTTGATTTCCAAAGATCTGCCTCTTAGGAGAATGACTTCTTAGAGACAGTATGTGATATTAAGGGTTCTGTACCGTGCTCCACTTCAGACTTTTCAACCTGGTCATTTAGACTGATTCCCCATGAACCAACCAAACAAACAAAAAAATGGGAGCAATAACTTGGAGCAATTAGCAGCCCCTGTGCTGAAGGGGAAATTCAGGTGAGAAAGACTGAAACACATATAGCTTGCTCAAAACAGTCATCTTCTGCTGATTTATGCAGCCTGTTGCATGCCAAAGAGTCTCAAGCTATGGTCAGGATCACTCCTGTCTTCTACTACAAGGCAGAAGCAGCCCAGAAGCACAACAAACCCTAGAGTGACATGCTATCAGGGCATCACTGGCACAAGAATTAACACTTTCCAAACCAAAACACGTTGCAATTTTCCTCATCATCTGTTTTTACAGTACAGAGGAAGACTTCAATTTTACATGGTCTCAGGACGGTACACCGATGCCCTTAATACTGCTCTGATTTAGTGTAAAAGAAAAATGCAGAACAGACCGCTGAGACCTTCTCTTTCCTTCTTCAGCTGCTCTTTGAAAGTGCCCTTCAAACACAAACTGGTGAATCTTCACTTAATCTCCCACTCAGTGGGATCAAGTCAAAGGGCAGCTCCTCCACCCCTCCTGGAGACAGCCGCGCTGCAAAGTCAGCAGTGACAGCGAGCTGAAGGGCCACCATGGGATGGGAATTAGTGACCTTTTGGCCCAGGGCTATGAGTTTGACCAACTGAACCATGCCCAAATGGACCCTCAGTTAATTTTTCCCTGACTTAACTGAATCTGCAAGCCCCAGCTAGAGGTAAAAATACCTGAAGCATATTCCCAGAGACATCTTTAGCCTGGTTCATGTAGAGACCCAACTGCAGGCTCGGAGACTTTTCTTCATGAATGTTGATAGTTTCAGAAGAAACTATTGACAGACACATGACACCTTCCCATGGGCTGTGTCATGGTTCTGAGATCCCCATTTACAGAGAGATCACAGGCATTCGAAAAAAACACATACATAGAATGAAAATCCAGCACTGGTGCCACCACTTAATACTGCAGTGCAGACAACTGTTTAGCAAAAGATATTTTCTCTCCTTTTCTTCTGAAGGCATCTCACTCAAATCCTGAAGAACCTTACCATGCCACAAACTGAAGAACACAGTGTGGGGAGTTGAGGCATAAAGTGTCATGTTCTCAACACTGTGCTTCATTTCTTTGAAACCCATGAGGTCCCACGAGGACCGTGAGTTCTGAAGGACATTAAAAACAAGACCTGAAAAAACAATCTGAAAAGGTCCTGCTAGAAATGGCAGTTTTGGAGGACTCTCAAAAAAAAATAAATAATAAAGGGCACTGAGTCAAGGTGAGCTGAGAAGTACGCAACCGGGAAAACCTGCCAATAAAAGGCACTCCTTCAGAACACAATGTTTTGTCTGACTGCTTTATCAGGAAATCAGTTTACAACCACTTCTTATTACTCTGAACTGAAAACGACAGAAGAGCAAAGGCTCTAAATCGAGGAGAGGAAGGCTGGCAGGGTATGGAAGCCCTCATTCACTGAAGGACTAAACATTTTATACTTTTGATTTTTAGAGAAATCTAGCCGGTTAGTTTCTTTCCCTGAGGCTGTTTTTTTTGTTGTTTTGGTTTTTAAACAGTACAGTTTCTGCTACACACAGCTAACATAACCACGTGCAAGCTACTAAATGATCTGGAACACTCTGATCTATACAATGATCTTTTTCATGGCCCAAGGACTTTGGTAACAAAGCCATCACAGACATATAGAGAAATTCATGTGGCACCTTCCAAGCTTTACTTCAAACATGCAACATTCATGAGGTAAATTAGAACATCCAGCTTGGAAGACAATCTACAAAGATTGTCTTTAAATGTAATTTGAATTTATTTACTTGAAATGTTACCATCATGTCCCTTAATTATGGTTTTACTCCAGAAGAATACTTTCAGTTTTATGTTCAAGTTTCTCTCACAAAAAGAAAATCTAATTCATTTTTCCCATTGCTTCTTCCTCTGCCCCAGCTTCTTTTCAGCAGTGTGACCCCATTGTTCATTTTCTCCTGTTTCTCACCAGGTTCCAGTTTTCCAGCACAGCCCAATTTCACCACTTGATTTCCAGACTCACCTAGGCTTTACATTCTTCAGTATGTGCCCTATCCTTATCCATACAGATGGAAGCAGCATAGTGCCCTCAGTATACTCCATAAGATTACTAAACACACTTTCCTACTATATGGTCTCAAGCCTCTTCCAGAATGAGCAAGGAAACCCCTAGGATTTCTAGGGAAGATGCTGAACAATGGCAAGACAGCTCCAAATCTACTTAAACAGCTCTGTCAGTCTGAATTGTTTCCCTCCTCGCTTCAGCATGTCTTAATACTTGGGAGACTTAGTATTGGTTTGTTCCATTGTCAAGATGGGTCAACATGTTTGCCTGTAGATCTCAACTCCAACATTCCTTCAACAGGTCCATACTGCTTTCCCAGTAGCAACACTGAAAGGCTCACTCACCTCTTTGTGGGAATCTTTATGTGCTTCCAGTGTTTTCATGATGGTCAATTCTGCGTAGTTCTTAAACCTTGCTGGCTGGTTCCGTAAGATCTCTCTCAGGACCCTCAGTGCCAGGGCTCTTATTGAATGCTGTGTCAAGAGAAATCCACGTTAGAAAAACTTACTTTTCAAAACTCTAGTTTGAAGCAAATTCTCATGGCTACCTACATAAGCCACCAGGAATCTTATTTTGCTCTACCAGCTCCAGTGGAGTGAGAAATGCAATTACTATAACCAAATTCAGCATGGATCTCCTTGCTTGTTTTTGCACAAGAATTCACATAAAATTATTGTTGTCACAGGTACAAGAATCAGCATGACTCTACTTTGTTAAATTCCATACTCTTTTGGCAAGTAGAAATTTGTACCCAAAGCAGCATGTCTGCATTACATGAAGCTACAAAGAAGCCTCAGATCGTGTTTGTTTTGCCCTTCCTTTTCGCTCAGCTTCACGGGTATCAAACTGGGCCCCATCCACACAACAAAGCTGTTTCTCAGGTACTAATGCAGTAAAATCGACTCTCTTCCTGTAACTCTTATGGAAATTACTTTCAAGAACAGTCAGTCATTGTAGTCAACGCTGACCTATGTGTTAATCCTTTATATCAAAAGATCATTAGCAGAAGGGATTTATAACACCTGCCTCAATTTCACAACTGCTATATTAAGTTTTTGGCCTGTAGCCACTCCAAATAGATTCTATCATTTCAGCAGAGGAACACTTACTTTATACTCAGCCGTTAAAGCATGTCCTTTGCTACTCATCTGCAAAATTCATGCAGTATCACAATTCATATGTACTTAGATAAAGGCATGCCTTCCCATACACGTGATGAAGCCATGATTAACATGTAGGACTAGAGCAGCTCATGCTTATACTAGAAACAACCGAGAAAACAGCCACCTACACTGCCCACCATACACTTCACAAGGAGTAGAAGAAAGGCAATGCATATTGAATCAGATGAAACAAAGAGCAACCGTGAGTGCTTCAGTGCTTTGAAGCCTAAATACTGTAACATTCAGCTGGAGCACGGCTCTGATGAGAAGACACAGCAGAGTGCTGAGCCCTTACCAGGTGTCTTTGTGCTGGAAGTTGAACAAGTAGCCCAGAGTGGGAAAAGTAAAAGTTTAGCCTGTAAATTACCACTTTGATCAGCTATCAAATATAAGGTTGTGATAATAATGCAGCTTTTTTTTTTTTAAATATTCTTCAAAACAAGATACTCAGTTTGTTCTTAATGACATTTTTGCAAGAGACAGGGACCCATTCCCATAAGATCTAACAGTCTGGATCTATTCTCCTTTTTTGGGAAATCGGTATGATATAGTTAAAACCTTGTAACTTCATCCTAATTTGGAAGAGAACCACTTCTGAAATATTTGTATGAAATTAGAAGGTAGCTTGTCTTCTGATTCTAGTTCCATGTCCTAGTTATTTGTTACCCACACTCCAGAGGGGAGAAAATGGAACACTTCAGAATAGCTTAAAATTCATCATTAAGGACACTGAAAACAAAAGCGGCGTTGCCAACCTTCAAAAGAAAAAACAAGCAACATCACTGATGAGGTGCCACACAAAATGCAGTAGGTTTCATTTAAACTAGTGTGGAGGAACTATCATCCTAGATGAAGCAATGTATAGAGGGGTTAGGATAAAAATCCACATCTCACATCTTTATCTCCAAGCGTTTCCAGCAGCAAGAGCAGAATGGTTTTGAAGTGTTCCTCCCAGACTCCAAGATTATCTTCCCTTGTGATCTTCAGCAGTTCCAAGAGAGCTCCTTTCCGCTCCTCCACCCGCTCGTTGTGGTTGGAGAGCTCTTTCAGAAGATCAGCCACCAAATCTGAATGGTCAATGGGCACTTCTAAGACAAATGGCAGCAAATCATTTGGGGAAACGGGTAAGAAAAAAAAAAGTAAAAAAATCAAAGATGCCACTATTACTAACCCTCTACAGAATAAAACATACATAAGGGCCCTCCCCAAAAAACCCAAAGCCCAAGTGGCCTCAGTCAAGCAGGCACAAGAATCCAACTAGCCCACAATTTCACTTGGGTTCATAACACAGCTATTGATCTGCACATGGCTTCTAAGGAACCAGGAAGAGATGACTATTGAATTTCATCCAGTTCCAATTACTGCTGCAAGATGAGAACCGCCAGTTTTTCCCCAGACACACACCCCCAAATCCAGCAATCACATGTATGACCTTTAGATCAAAGTACTGTGACTCATCAGTGTTCTGCAAAAGAATAAAGCTAAGGTGCAGCATCACTTCAACAAAGTGAAACACTCAGTAACAAGCTACTGAGTGAGATGTTTCAGTCATAAAGAGTGGAAGGTTCCCAAAACAGTGCCCCTACAGATGTATTTAGATGCTTAAGGGACGATTTTGAGGGAAAATCTAGGCAAACAAAAATTAAAACTGCAGTATAACAGTTTCTCAATAGCCACAAGACCAGGTTCTGCTGGCACAGGAGTACAGAGTATTTTCACACCAAGCCTTGACTCAGCTGCAAATACAGAACATATGCATGGGGCAGGCTGAGAGTGCTACCCATACACAAATTACACCTGGAGCAGAGCAACCTGCCTGCAGTTCTACAACCTACGCTGATACACACCGTCCCGAAGCTGATCCATGTCATCGTCGAACACTGCTTCTTTCAGGGCAGTCTTGTCGTAAGTGTTAATTGTGTCAGCGTAAGGATAGGGGTTATATTCTCGAGCACGGGGCCCTGAAAAGGCGCGGGGAGGCTGGGTGTTAAGTAGGGAGGTTTTGTTATCTAGAGCCATCCTTCCACCTTCCACAATGTCACTGCTTCCACGGACATCGCCGGTAGGCACAGCGAGGCCACCATCTCGAGACACCTGGGGGACCAGACAGAAAATACATGAGACTACTCAAATTCTGGAAGCTGTAGGTTTTTTTTGGAGTTCATCCACCAATATGAAGATGCACAGAATCATTTACACATACAAAATGCTTGAGTAAAACCTAACCTACCACCTTTCTCTTATATAACTACAACTGCTCCAAAATATCCCATGATTATAGGGCAAAAAACTGTGTTAACGTTCCCCCATCTAAGTTAATGTTGCTAAAACTGCACAGGCTGGCAAGGTTCAGAAGCTCCAGAACAGGACCAATTTGCTAGGAAGGGAAAGGAAGCAAAAGCAACATTCTCCTCATGAAACTTTCACAAGCCCAGAGAGGACTGCGTGTTTATCAAGAAATGAACAATAGAAGGGTCTCAAAGAAAAATTTTGGAGCAAGACTATTTAGCTTTGAAGGCTAACTTAATCACAGAATCTACTAACCTACTAACCTAAACTAGTTTGTCCTAATAGGAAGCAAAACCATCAGAGAATATATCAAGTTGGAAGGGAACCCATAAAGATCACTGTCTCCTGTAAAGACTCCTGTAAATTTTGCAGTCCATGTATTAAACTAAAACAAATGGCATCTCACACGGTAGATAACTCTGTAACCATTCATGCAGCCACCTGAGTTGTATCTTTTAAGTGATTCTGGGTCCTTCCTATATAGGAAGCAATAATCCTGCGAGGGATAGATATCACCCATGCATTTTAAGAGCTAACATTTCCCATTACAGACCCAACTCTACACACTCGCTGAAAAAGCCACCACAGAGCCATGCTGAGCCTAAGGAACACAAGCACCGTTTCATTCATGTACGACACTCCCTCAGAAACTCAGAGCACACTTCACAGGTGGCTGGAGTTGAAAGGGAGCAAAGGCCTACATTAATGAGACTCCATAACTTAGTCATTAGAAGTCAGCAACCAATAAACTGAAGATATTTGCAAGAATACAACAGAACAGCTGGCTTTTGTACACTAACAACCCAAAGCCAGGCTGGAACATAATGTTTTAAAATTCCACCTATCTGCAGACATTAATCAGTCGAATACTTACGATGTCACAGTCTTTCTTCCCATCACGTTTGATTGGCTCATTCAGGTCCTCTTGACTACGGAAACTAAATTTTTCAATCGCTTCTGTGACTCCACGAAGAGAGCTGTAGATTTCATCAGAATTTAGGTTCTCCGTGTCATAATCCAGCATACTAAAGACCAAACGTATATGAAACGTTACATACGAAACTGGAATTTGCTTCTCACTGTTAACAAAAACAATGCCGAGTCGGAGACAGATGATTTGGTGTATTCTTTCTAATGGTGCCTTGTAACAAAACATGGATGGAATCAAAGCAGACTTCAGGTGTGAGTCTGGCCTCAAACAGGGCTAAATCTAGGAGGTCCACTGAAATCAGTGGTGATACATTGCTGTGAGGGGAAGTCGGGTCCACTGTTTGTTACGCTCTGTAGCAGTGAGTGTGCTAGCTTCTGTAAACCGAAAGACCTATCCCCTGCATGGTAAAGGTGTTATTTAAAAAAGGAAAATAAATAACATGAATCACTATGAGAACTCAAAGGGTTGTGACAGCTGGTGGAAATGAAATCAATGGAATTTATGTTTCATAACACATAAAATATATTATCTCGATGGATACAAACGTGACAGATTGAAATGGAAAGGAAAATGTATCTTTTCATAAACCTCAGCCTAACGTGACTCATTTTCATTTATAGAGTAGTCAAACCAAAGCCACTTGCACGATGCCTAGATAAAAAATGCATTTCGGTATTGAGCTTAAGTTGGGGAATTTTCTCACTCAAATCTGATGCTTTCATGCAGCCTGTCCCTCAGAAATTCTTCAGAAGCACGAAGCCCTGCAAGTTTGGGGATTCCTTGAGGAGTTGTCCAAAGTTAAATTCCATAAGAAAATACATGGAATACAAGAGCAGATGATATGAAAAGATGTGGCTATGAATACAAGGTCCTACAAGCTTGGAGAAAATGAAAAGGCATTATTGGCAGGGCTTTGCTCTATCTAGAAGTTGAGTTTGCATGACAATCAGTTTTCCAGGAGAGAATTTACGAAGAGACTAGTAACTGAGAACAATTTTTCTGGGGGAGTCTCAGATGTTAGCAGAGTCAGAAGCAAAAGAATGAGACATTTACATAAAGTTGTTTGTCAATAAATATCAAGAAGTAGCTCCCTGCAGAGGTGAATTACTATTTCTTAGCAGCTGGGGAAGGATGACAGGACAGGCTTGGAGGAGAGTGGCTGAACAAAGAACTCTTCCTTTTCCACAAAAGACACATTCCCTGTGAGGTGGGTGAGAAAAAAAATAAAACCCAAAATCCCTTCTGAATCCTGGGTACACAGCTATTATTTTCAATAGAACTAGAAGTAGAATATTAAATATCTAGAAGTACTACTTTTTTTCCGAAGAAACTCAGGAACTTCAGAAACGGGATAAAATTGGTGCTGCCCAATTCCTTTGGGATTAACACACTGAAAATAGCCATAATCCTGGCTCCCAAGTACACGCACCTTGTATTCTGGCAAAGAAACTAAAGAACAACTCCCTAACTTTAAACAGTCTGTCTGGCCAGGAAGAAAGAGAAGCCACTTAAAGAACAGACCTAGACCAGGAAATAAAAGCTGTTTATAAACCTAAAGAAGTCAAAGTATTTAGGGCTTTTAAACAGTTGAATGACACTAATGCACTGTGATGGCTTTCCAGACAAAAGTAAAGTTGGTACTTCTATTCTTTGTAAATATCAGGCAGGGATAGGACAACCTTTGTTTCACATGATCTTGAAAATAATCATTTTCAGCTCAGGCACTTTCAATTCACAGGCCTTAATGGGTTCTTTATACAATATTTAAGTGAGCAGTGAAACCGCAATTCAGGAAGGCTGAATTCAGAAGTGACTGTGCCCACGTATCTACACTAAGAGATGACTAGAGTTACCAAAGGTCACACAAAAAGAGAACTAATCACAGATAATACTGACACTAAATCTACCAAAATCATTGCTTCTTTCCTCAGGGGTCAATTTTGTCCTACACTGTTACCAAAGACTAGATCAAAGTGCAGACTCTGCAACGCTAAAGGACTAAGACAATTTCTGAAGATGATGCATTTTGCAAAGCACAAAACTATGTTTTAATAAAAATGTAAAGAAGCCAGTGATTTCACATGTCAAGTGCAAGCCTGTGCAGGAGATCACATTATGGCTGTGTTCTACATGAACAAAAACTCTACATGTGTACACACACATCTATTGACAGTATGTGTGCTGGAATACTTCACAGACAACACAATGGGGGGGACAAAAAAAATAAACCAGAACTGCACCCACCTTTCAGGAAAAAAAAAAAAGACACAAAAGGAAAAAAAGAAAAAATATGACCCATGCAGAAAACTAGAGGAAAGTGACAGGATGAGTAAGAAGTGAGAAGAGATGAGCAGTGTTCAGGGATGTCACAACATTATTTTCCATCCTCTGCTGCACTAAGAGAATGCAGCTCTCTACAAGTTTATCAAGACACAATTTGGCAGTTTTCCAGCCTGAAATGAAATACATTTTACTTCCATAAACTATTATTTAGTTTCCTATCCAAGCTACGTGTAAGTAATCAACAGTTTAGTATCCTCAAGCAGTACACAGTAGCCCACTTCCTTGCACTTTCAGGCTCTAGGCTGGAATGTATGTCAAATGATTCCAAACCTCAGTGTCAGCTAATGAAAGGAGAAAGAAAAGTTCTCAGCTAGTTTAACTCCAATAATCAACATGGATCTCTTCCACAGACACCTTAGTGCCTTGAGAGTGAAAATATTTTAAATTTTAATTCTCCTGGTTTTCACAGAGATACAGAACCATAGGATTCTGTTTTCTCAGACGTCACAGATTCCCACATTTTTAGTCCTCAAGGAACAATTTGCTTTTGTTTCAACATTTTTTCATTAGGAACTAAGAATCCTACAATCATTTAGGTTGGAAGAGACCCTTGGGGTCATCGAGTCCAACAATAACTTCTTGCTTCAAGGAAAGACTATATATAGTCCTTCCTCAGGTGATAGTTATATCTAAGTCAGGAGAAACCACATCCATGGAAAGCCTGTTGTCACAGTATAAACTTAAAAAAAACATCCAAAGAATTTAGCACAGAGGACTGAAAAATTGAATTTGTATTCAGAAGTGGATTTTTTTTAATTAAAACCAGTCTATGCCAGTATAACAATTAATGATCTATATGGAGACTGGAACAAAATATGAAGGCACAGGAGGAAGAGACGTCAAAATTACTGATCCTCTAAATCTTGTGGGAAGGACAACTAGTTTAGATACTACAAATTTCCAAGATGCTCCACAATCATGTTGTGCAGGCAGCTGGTAAAAATCACACAGACAAGCTTCATCCTCATTGTCCTATGGATATTCACTACTGCAGACATGAAATCACTATTAAGCTGTATTTGCTTGCCTGAAAGGATTATTCTGTGCAAGAGGCACATGAGCAAAGCTGAAAGATCTCACCCGTGCTATCATAACACAACCAGTGCCTGCAGAAAGTGCTCAGCAACTGCATTCTGTGTTGGAAACCAACTGTGACACATACACTTGTTCCGGAACCTGGCAAGGAGGAAGAGCCTGGAAAATTCCACCTTTGTGTTTGCCTCCCCACTTGCATGTTGCATCTTCCCCAAGCAGTGAGCAAGAGGTTACATGCCACCTCTGCTCTCTGAAAGCTATTGTCATCCTTTTTCCAATCAAAGTCTCTGCAAATCATTTCCCACATTTGAACAAATCCCATGATGTGAAAGGTAAATAATACTGTGACACCTCAGACAAGTTGGTTTAACAGGTAGCTTGTTACCTGGGAGAGTAAGAGCGTCTGAAAGTCTTGTGGGAAGGAGCAGTGGGGATGGAGTTAGGCTGAGAAAGGGGAGGTGGGTGCTTCGACAGCCCGTCTGCACTCCAACCCCAGAACCGACTGCCGCGATCAGAGGAGAAACGAAAGAGAGAAAAAACAGAGAAAGGAGAGGGAGGGGAAAAAAAAAAAAAAGAAACTATAATCTGAGTGGTTTAGTGCTGTCATGCTGCCTTGGAGAGAAAAAAATTAATAGAAACAAAATTAAACAAGAATACTCCATTGAGGCCCATAAGTCATTGGATTGGCCTTTATTATTCATTTCCACTTTTATTCCTAACATAATAATATGGTTCCCAGAAAAACAGTCCATACTCGTACTAACCAGTAAATTTTACAAATGGATATAGCCCCTATAAACAACTCTTAAAAATGCTTTAAGTGAACAATCCCTGACCACACATCTGTATTCAAACTCCAAGCAGTATTTGCGGGCAAGAGGGTTTCCTTGGAAGAAAGGAAAGTTGGAGTTGATTTTTTTCACGAGGCATTCAAAGGCAGCTTATCGGGTATGGCTCCTGGTGCCTCTGTAAGAGCCTGCAATCAGACCCTACACAATCAGCACACCTTTGCAGGGCTTAAGATCCAATCCTATTTCACCAGATTCAAACTGATCCCAAACATGCAGCAAGTGAAAATCAGTCTTGAGTGTAAATGCATCGGGTAAATTAGGGACCTGGCCCAGGTCTCAGCAAACAAACCTGGAAAGACCGGATGACACCAGCTGCTAAGTTGATTCAGATCTCTCATCAACTTTCCACAGGCCCCTTCTAGTTACTGTTTGACCTTGTGCCTTTGAGTCAAGGCATACATCCCTATTCCAATTTGTCTAACCTTTGCTTTTGTCCTGCTCCCTTTAGGGTACATGGATTTTTCAAAATCATCTTCCAAAGGAGAATATAGGTGTTTGAGCTGGTGGAGTATCCAGGACACTACTTTGTTTATATTAAGGACGCTGTCTCAGAAAATCACATTTGTATATGCCCAAGTGAAAGATGCTGCAAGATCAGATGGGGCAAATAAGTCAAAATTGCTCCAGTGCAAACAGTAGCAAAACCAGCTGAAAACTCCCCCTGAAACATGGTGTCAGAAATTCACTTGTTAGCCAGCAATCAAAACTCACAGCTGCTTCATGCAACTATTATGGAAACACACCAGACTGCTGACCACAAGTCTCACAGCTCACGTCTCACCTACCTGCACACAGGCCACCAAACAATGCAGGCTTATTCTTATTGTATAAAGTGGGTGGAAAAGTTTAATTCTTTTTCCATGCCTTGCACAACTTGACAATTACACTGTTCAATTCTATTTTCAATGGTATTTTCTGTTGTCAGCGAAAAAAATAAGTACATAAACTTAAATAGCCAAATAGAATTGTTAGCTTTTTATTTTGATGCAGTTCCTCCTAGAGATCTTTGAAGGACTAAATTTAGGTGGCTTTTTTTTTCCATCACTGGAACTAAACATAGGTTTCTGGGCTACTAATAATGGTGGAAAAACAGTACAGCAAACCTATTCATCTGATAGTGCTTCAAATTCTCCTACAGAACTCTAGATGAAAATTCACAAGCTGAATATAATATCTGAGTCTACAGAAGTTCATTTGCCATTCAGAATGGTATTCTTTCACTGGAGGGCTTCACAACTTAGTATTTTCCACTATTTACTAAATAACAGAAAATTTTCTCTGTCCAACACAAACTCAAGCCATTCATCTGAGCATTGCCCAGAAAACATTCTTCCCTCTTAGTCAGGAGTCCTGCCTTTTTTTTCCTATTATTTTTAGTCTTCTCAAGTGCCCTGCCCTGCTTTTCTTCTTCAGAAGATACCTCTTTCCTCCATAACTCCTCTCCCCAAAAACTAAAACTGTCAAGACAAAAAAGGCAGGTACAAATGCAGAAGTAACTCACAGATGCAGTGATGCATTCTAATGATCATGAAGCAGAACTGGATGGAGCAAATAAAAGCAGAAGGAAGGACTCTGCCCAAGGCCCCCAAACCATGCTACCTTTCTGAAGGCACTAACATCAGGGGATAGTTAAAAAGATGGAATCATCTGGAAAGGCAAATTAGCTGTTTGCATCAGTGAAGTCCAGTTCAACCAAAACATTCAAAATCTAACCAGAGACCTCAAATACACGTACACAGAAACACACACGAAAATAAGGTATAAATCAGTCATCTGGAATTCGACTGGGATGGCAATAATATGGGAGAAGTAATGTGACCTAAGGGCAACGACATACATACCTACCATAGAAAGCCCATGTCAATAAAGCTTTGCTGATTAATATTGAGGATATTCTCCACAAATCATTAGTAATACAGCACAACAGCTACGCTTATCAGCATTTTTATAGTCCTACAGGATCCAAACTACTCTTTCTATGTGTTTCCCAGCCCCAAAGACACATAGGCCTCTAGATATGACTCCACCAATCTGTGCATCAAGACAAAATTCAAAGGACAGTATAATCTTCAAAGAACTGGAGATAATCCTTTGACTGACTGCACTCAGGCTGCCTGTACGGGACACAGGCATGGACAAGGTAAGCAGGGCCCTCACACGGAGTGCCCAGGAAGCAATGGGTACACACAACCTCAGCACAACCCTTTGGCAATGGGTCCCATATAAATGTAAAGCCAAGCCCAGCTTCAGAGGAGGGCTACACAGAGGAACTGCTGGAATCTTTATCCTCTTACACTGCTATCAAAATGACTCGAGTCAGCTGTTTTTCTAAGTTTGTATAGAGAAAAGTGACATTTTACACCACTGATGAATGGCAAATAACAAGCATTTGTAATGGAAACATGACAGCACCTGTGCAAAGAACTGCAATTCTGCAGTGTACCCTGCTTCCCAAAATCTGTTAGCACATTTCCCAAAGCCTTTTTTTCTGAAAGAAGGGTGACCACACATACTCTACAGAAACACAGCTGAATTCTCCCTCGTTCTGCAACTCGGGCCCATGCTCAAACTGTGCTGCACAAGACATTTTCAAGAAGGATGCGGTCCAGCAGAGTGTCAGAAGCTACACTGCCACTGGTTTGCAGTACTCACCACCACCTTTCCTACAAATGGTAAAAATCTGCAGCTACTGTTAAAGGTCAGAGGGCACTCACCAAAAAAAGTAGAACTTAGCCCCTGAATATCTTAAAAGGCTTTTAGAGCAGCTTCCAACTTCACCTATCGTTGAATAGGATCTTTCACACATCACTCTAATAACTAGATCCAGCGAGGAAACAGGCTCAACAAGACACCTACAGTTTTGGAACCACATCTTCAAGAATTCAACAGAAAATTGAAGGAATGATTATTTTCTAAAGGAAATTCCTGGCCCACTGCATCAGTGGCAGTTTTGGTCTTGACCACTTAATGGCAGAATGCTTTGGAATTACATGCCCTCTCTAACTATTGAGAATATTATCACTTGGGGGGAAAAAAAACCAAACAGTTCCTAAACCCAAACTGCTAGAAAACAACAGTAACAAAGTATTACATGTACACTGAATGCTTTAATCAATATTTTGATGTGTGTATCCTGATGTCAAAAGGTGAGAAGAATTCAAAGACAAGCTGAAAAGCAGTGAGTGAAGTGGCAAAACACAGTTATGTCCCAATGGCAAAACCCAAAAAGTATGGTTAAAAGGTCATGGATTTTAAAAAATAATAATAAAAAAAAGAAGTGCCACATGCAAATATGGCCAGCAAAGCCACAACACAGCTACAGGGAATATAGCTCAGTTTATAATTTCCTATGACAGAAATCAGCAGGGCAACCACGCTCAAACTAGTGAAAAAGGAAGCAACATAGTTGGAACCACTCCCCTGAAACTCTACCACTTAATTTCTTAATGAAACCTTTGTGGAAAAAACCTCATACCAGGCAACTCGACCTTGGCTTGCAACCTCTCAGTCTAGTTTTGGATTACAGTGGAGTTAGGGGTCACAAAGGTATTTAGACATCCAAAGTTTTCTCAGGAGACCCCATGGGCTCCCCATACTCTGCTGGAAGAAGTATTAAAGGCTGATTAAAGGCTAAAAGTCAGCATTTTTCCTGATACATGGGAACTCACATGTCTAAGCATCCCTCCAGACAGGGTTTAGCAAGTCACAACAGGGCTGATCAACAGATTTCAGTGTAAATTACTCCACTGGTCTGCAAACTGCAGCCCCCACCCAACATGTTTCATTCTGTCTCTCCCAAGGACAAAGAGAAGTGACCTCTCACAGAGTGGACAGGCAGACAAGAGCAGCAGCTTTAAAGCCTTCCAAGCACAGATGAAAGCTTTACTAGATCTGATATTTTCCTAATACAGCCTAACACTTTCCTCCAGTGTTTCTATGGTGCCTGAGCATACTACTACTTAAATTCCTACCTCCTCTGCTTCAAATTTTTATGGTATGAAACATGTACACTCCCAATATCCAAAAGCCCATGTTTGCTCAACAAAATTCTAGGGTTGCTGGAGACCTGCTGCCCCAAAGGATCAGGCCATTATTCTGCTTATGGGCAGGGAGGTCTGAGAGGTGTTAAGCACTGAAAACAGTCACCACCTCTGCTTCTTCTGCATCCTCAGAAGGCCTAAGAGGGGAACAGCAGATTCAATACTTCTCACAGCAGCTCAAGCACTGCGCTACAGTCAGATGAATCACAAGGGCACAGCTAAAAGAGACACAATCTGAAAACCTTGACCTGAAAGTCATCATACAGTTTGTGATATCTGCAACCTCAACAAGACCTCATTTCTAATGCTGCCCTTTATTATTACCTTTATTGAACCCACAAATGTGATTCTAGAGAAAGCCTAGTTATGAAAGACAATTAATAAGAAAAGGAATTAAGATTTGACAGATAACATGAGGACTGGAACACCGAAGTCAATCACTAACCATGTATTAGCATGTTCAAACCCTGTGTCTTTGGAGCAACCTACTGTAAAATTTTGGGGTTTATTTTGCTTTTTAAGTGAGTCATATTCTGCAAACGCACACTCAGTGTTGAAATCCTTTAATATTTTGCAAGTGGTTTAATTAGCCTGGCCACATTACCTTGGAGACAGTCCACCATGGGAACAGTTGGTAGGTGAAGTCAAGGGACTGGTTCTGCTGCTGGAGTGCCGGGAAGGAGTCCGACCAAGGGTATTGCTGGGGGAACCCTGGCACAGAAGCAGGAAGACAGAGATTAGCAACATGTTGCAATAGACAGGCAGAAGCACTCAACAACAGGTCCAAATATTGCCTTTGTCTGTGCTAGACAAGCTTTGTGTCGCCTTGGGTCTGGCTCTTCACCGAAAAATCTGCAGCCACAGTTCATGTAGTCCTTAGCATGTTACTGAAGGTGTTACTGAAGGTACTGCTCTGAGGATAAAGAAAAGCACATGCGCACTTCTCTACAATCCACAGTACCTGAAATTTTAATTATGCAACACAGAGCCTGCAAATATTGCCAGAGAAATGGTTTTCAATCCACCAGGCTACCCAGCTTTTCAGACACGTTTTGCCAGACTCTAAAGTATGCAGACCTTCACCCTGGCAATTTAGCAATTTAATTATGCAGTTATTTTCCTTCATTGTCTAAAGCATTCTGATTGTGCTTGCTACAAGCATAAGTAAGCAATTTAACTTAGTGTTTTTACACTGGCCTGCACAATCACTTATACCACAGCAAAATGGGGAGAAATTGCTCCTAATTCTGGCTGTCTTCACACAAAGTCAGAGGTACTAGAGAATCCAAACCATTTGCCTGGAAGACTAATGTTGCAGTTCTAGTCTACTTGTCCAAAGTAGTAGAAGTGCAAAGATAGGAAGGTTCAAATTCCCGCAAGTTTCACAAGATTTCCACACAAAAATGGCAAAAAATACCCTAATTCTTGCTGCTCAGGGCATAAAAGAAGTTTAGAAGCACGCCTAAATCCTCTACTAACATATTCCTTTAGAGAAATAAAAATATCTAAGTCCTCCCTGTAAAACTAACACGCAAGGTAATAAGTGTAGACTAAGGAGACCTTGTAGGTCACATCAAACCTCCATCAAGCTTCTTAGTAGACAACATATCTGTTATTAAACTGATTTCAATAGCAATGGTAAGCCCAGAAAATTTGTGGTATCAGGATCTCTGTTTTAGCCAGAGACCACTGGCAGTATTTTCAAAAGCACCACCAACTTAAAAGCACAAACCCCACCAACTTTCACGTGCTTCTCTAAGTTTTTTTCTCTTTTTCAATCTGTACCGGTTATGACTATATTAAATTTAAAAATAACTGAGGGTTTGTGGTTTTTTTTTTTAATGGTCCCTATAAAAGCAACATCAAATAGAAGCTTCTGCTGCCATATTGCTTCAAGACAACAGTTACAGACAATTCATACTGCTGAACATCTGCTATAGCTTATCAATGAGCCACTGTCTTTGGGGCTCTGCTGTTTGCAAGGACAAGGGCTTCTCACCACACTGGTGTTACTGGAGTTCTTGAGGTGGTTGTGCAGGAGCTTGGTAGCACCATCCTGGAATGTTTTTGGCAAGGCACCAAGTAACTTGGAAAACTCAGGAGTGTTCAATTCAAAGAGAGAAATCAGGACTATTTGTGCTGCCTGAAAAGAAGAGAGAAGACAAGACAAGACCATCAGTTTTTATTCTTTGAAAACCGTATTCATTCTGTTGGCAGTGATCCTATGGTAATAAAATGTGCGTTTCATTCAAAAAGATGACTCCCATACTAGGCAAGTTTTTGACATACTCCTTGGATCAAAAGTAATTGCTAATTGCTATAGTTAACTTTTTGGTTCTTAGAGCTTACAATATCCTTTTGTATTTATATCATTAACTTCTCAGATGTGACGTGTACGGCTATTCAGAGCTAGCAAGAAAAATCCTACCGTCATCCTGTCCAGCACGTATTTCAATTGAACAACTTGTTGCAAAGATTTACAGGAAACAAAAACAACCAGATGCTCAGATAAGTATGAAGAATCTGGGACTACAAACTGTCATTCCCATGCTTTCTATTTTAAGTACAAATGAGACATTCTCTTTCCGTCCAACCTTTCCTCTTCCTAAGGATCTGACTAAGTTTGTTTCAGCAAACCAACAATACCTGCTTCTGTTTTTCCACCTCTCCTTGCAAGACTCACTGCTGAGGCTGTTTCAGCAACAGAAGACTCCATCTCTCAAGGGGAAGACTGTGAGGAATGATTCCACAGGAGTGGTGAGAACCACCTTTCTCTCACCTGCAGACAGACTAGAGCTCACCAGAATCCCTAACTTTAATGAGTGAAACAAGGTACCACTGGAACAATGGAGAATTTTACCATTACTTTCACTGGACAGGGTTTGCCCTATCTGCCTGGAAGGCAAACTGCCAGAAAAGGATGACCACTAGCTCCATTAGCAGATATACAGCTCTGCCTATTCTGAACTACAACAGTGGAATCAAATGGGAATGGAAGCAGAATAAATCACAGAGTGCAGATCCACAAGAGTAATTAACATCACGTGTCCCTAACTGGACTTCACCAGCAAAATAAAACCCACATGGATTGCACAAATTCTGGATTTTTTTTAGTCCCCTGCCTTTGCCTTGAAAACATACAAAAATTAAAAAAAATAATAATTAAAGGAACAATAAAATTGAAGGCATGATGAAGGACCTCTGATGGTCTGCAGCATGACCTTCTGCAGTGGGGTGCAGTCACTGACACACCGATCTCCTAGATATGTATCTGGATACAAGGCTCTGGTACTTCGTGGCTTAGGCTCACAAAGAAGCAAAGCTGCACATACTGTTATTTTGGAACAGCTACAGATTTAGGAAGAGCAGATACATGTGTCTGACCATTTTAGGAACTTTCTAAAACTTTCTACAAATGAAAGAGAACTGTAAAGAGGGTAAAAACATAATTCGCTGCTGTGGCAATAACGGCACATTGATTGTGCTCATCAATTCGAAGGAGGAGTTTTCAGTAACATGTTTGTAAAGTTACAATAATGAAGTGTATCTGCAGGTCCCCGTGAAGTGCAATCCTGTAGCAGATGATGAACTTGGGTACACAGAAACCCTTTCATAGCAGAGGGGAATCAAAGTACCTCACTGTTTCAGTTGCATTGTTCAAACTGCAATTCAAGCTATGCTGTTCTGTCTGCTCATCAGCCCCAATTTTTAACATAAAAATACCTTTTATCCACAAGAGTTTGGTAAGTAACATCCTTCTTATGAGTCCAATAGAGAAACTGAGGCACAAGCCACTCAACAGAGTTCCAAGGACCACAGCAAGCAACAGGTCTTCAGATTCTTCAGTCCAGACGGATCACGCAGCCTCCTGCCAAAGCTCTCACTGACTTCATCAGAAACACAGCATGGCATTATTCACTTCACACTAAAGATCTAAGGATGAAAGAAGTGGGGAAATAATTGTCCCCGTGGCTTTCTTAACTCCATACTCTACCCTCCTCTGACGTGAAGTTTTGGGCAACTCTGCCATGAAGCCTGCCTGGTATCCAACAAGGATGTGTATTTCTGTCCATTTGGATCCAAGAACTTTTAAGTTTTCACCAGGAAAGTATTTTCTGTAATAAAAATATTACTGCAAACAAGGTATCTCAGGAAAACAATGGGCGTGTTGAGCTGCATACAAAGTCACAGGTCATGCCAGAATTCACTCCCCTTTGCGAACCGCATGCATATCCCCCATGGTTAGGAAATGGACATGCGGATCTTCTGTGTCACAACAAGCAGGACTCTTACTCATCGAGATAAAACAAACAGCAAAAATCCATCAACGAGGTTCCCAGGTTGAGAGATTGCTCAGAGACTTGAATATATACCAACTGGAGATACCAACTGGTAAGTCAGGAGATGCCCAAGTGGGAAAGTGAGGTGGGAAAGGATTTAAGATACCTTTGTCCCACATCTCTCTCGCTGATCATCCTTTGGGGACCTTGGAAGTAAATAGCACAGGATGTGCCCAAGAGTACAGGCACTCTGATGTGACATCCTGGGTGTACCTTTCTTGTACGCCAGAGACATCTAAGATGCATCTTGTGGATCTGAGCAAAATCTTCACCAAAGCTCCTCCAGGGACCTTGTGATTCTGTGGCTTCACTTTGAAGCACAGAGTTACCTAATCGGTACAGTTTAACCCTGATAAACAAACGTTGCACTACAGGAGTATCTGAGGGAAATTTCAGCTCCCAGATGTCACTTCAATTTTGCTCCTTTTTTTGTTTGTTTTGGCTTTAATAAAAACAGGTCTGTGTCCACCACTGGACCACCAGATTGCACAAAATACAGCTTGTTTTCAGGAGTGTGTGCCGGTATTCTGTGCACTCGGTGCTCTTCAGGAGCTTTGCTGTTGCCTGCAAATAGGTCATTGGGCTTTGACTGAAGTGCATGACAGTCGCTCAACGCTTACACTCTTATGTGGCTTGAAAGAAAGGAGACCTGTAGTCCACGCTTTCTGTAATAAAGTCAAGTACTACTACAGCCTGGGAGCGGTGCTCCAGTAAAGCTCTCAAGAGCAACACTGGAAATACATGGGTTAACCTTGGCTGTGTTCTTTAACTAGTCCTTAAGACATCCACTTGCACTTCTAGGTTTATTTCAGGTAATAACCACTATTTAGAAGTTCAGCCACTATTTCCTACCTAAAATTTTACACACAAAGGTCCTGGTCCTCACTACAGTAAAGTCAAGAACACTGTTACCACTAACCTCAAAAGCTGGAAGGCCCATGCTAGCCTGAAATGACATTTATAATATGTTCCAAGCTTTACTCTTGCAGTACTTACAAGTTTAATAGTTAATTTTATTTCAGTGATGAAGAGCATCAGGAGCTCTACACCTGTCTAATAGTTCTAATATCTGGACACAATTGATAGTCCCTTAGGTTTCATTTATCTAGTCAAAGGACATATTTTTCAGATAATGTTTCTAAGAGTTTTAAACCTGTGGATTTTCAGCTTGTGACAAACCAGGACATTTTTATAATCTCAGAATCACTGGCCATTTCTGAAAATCTTGGCCCTCAAGGGTATTACTCAAGGAGTAGATAAATTTAAAACAAACAATAACAAACTTATTTCTGTACACAATGTACAAACATTCTTCATGCAACACCCGTGCTTGATGATATATAGCTTGAAGAGAGAGCAATACCTGAATTTTCCCCTGCCTTTGTGTTCCTGTATCATTAGTGTGGAACACTAATCCATCTCCTTTTAGTGACATATAACGTAGACCCTACAGATTATCTAATCTTAATGAAGCGGTTCTCTGCTGGCTTGAACTGGAGGAACTCCAGTGACTTCAGAACCTGACTATGCTGGTGAGAGGGTCTGGTTCCACGTCAGGTTCTTGAACCATTTGCAAAGGATGGGTTATGTAACATCCTTATTTTTCCTTATAACAATGCAGTGACGGATCAGGTTCCACAAACCAGTAGCAGCTCCCAAAGTTTACGCTTAGGTCAATGCAATTCATGCTGCCCAACAGTGCCAGCTGCTAAAGGGACACAATTTAGCATTTTTGGGGTTTTGTTTTCATCTGGACAGTGGGTATTGGCCAGATTTGTCAAAACCTGTAACCTCTGCAACTTGGCTGAATTATAATGAAGTCTCTTTGAAACAGGTTGGGCTCATTAAGCAAAAAGATCAAGGCTAACTGGAAAAATCTACTGATTTGAGAGAGGAAATGCAGTCAGTGACCTAAACTTAATATAAGCACCTGCCTTTTGCTTGCTGCTGCTGGTCGAATAAACCAAGCAGACTAAGCAGCTAGTTGCCAGAGCTATATGAAATCAGTTTTCAAGTTTCTCAAACTTCTATGGGCAATGGGCTCACAACACTGACAACTCCATAAAAGGAGAGGACCTCATACCCTGATTGCTTATGAGTGACTACAACACAAGAGTTAACAGAAAAGCACACCAAAGCCAAAAAAATTACTTCACAGACAAGACACGCTTTTTTCAGGCTCCCAGTCGAGGTCTCTTTACACAGCTAGACAGTTGAGTTGGGACTGCAAACAAGATTAGTGTGATTAGTACACACGGCTTTTAGTCTACCTGTTTACATTTCTCTTCCAAGTTTCCTTCACCAGGGCCTGAAGAAGCTGTAGTTGTCCTAGCTGGCAAATCCTCACCCACCCAACTATGCATGGTCTGGGTTTGACAAACAGGGAAGTTGATATTATTTAGAGAAAGCAGAAATTTGAACTAAATCATCTAAACAGTACACATGCTAGCTTTTTGCAGAAGACTTTTAATCAGTTGCTTGCTTAATTTCAAAGAACAAAAAGCATTAATATTTGAGTTAACCAGAAGAGCATTCCTTTCAGCAGAGGGCAGCACTGGCTCAAAAATTAAATTCAGCCACAATTTCCAGCCTTAGAGATCCCTTAGTTCTTCTATGAGGCTTTGCTTTGGCAACTTCTTGGTGGCCTCCATAACCACCTGAAAACCTCTGCTGATGTGATGTGTAAAGCCTCGGCAGTGCTGCCCTGAGACAGCACGTGCATTTGGCCTCGAGTAAGGGAACAGGGGCTTGCATCTGCCTGCACCTTATCCTCCTCCTCTGTAAGTTCAGAGGAAGAAGCAGTTCAGAACTTGGAAACTCCTGACTCCAGTCTGGGCATCAGTTTGATAGACCAACACTGTCTACAAATGCCTTTTATCATGTGACTGGTCTGGGGAAGACCCACACTAACATCTACTTGCTTTTGACAAAGATTCACAGTCTCTGCACATCATTCATTTCACCGTCCAGTCTAAGGCCAAAGTGGTTTTCATAACCTGAGGCACACTGGAACGGAAAAGCTCTCTCACATGTCACTGACTTATACTGAGCTGCAGATCAAATATAGATCCACTGAGACCGAGAGGCAGCAGTGACACATCGGGCAGCTTGTATTAGCACACATCAGCGTAGGGCAACACTTTGATTTTCCCAGGAGCATAGCTGATGTTAAATGAGTTAATGCACATCTACTGAGAGCGTTTGCAGGCTCTAAAAAAAGTGTTATTTGAGTGTACTTTCCAGCACACAATGAAGGTAGCCAGCACTAAACCACAAACTGTCTACTAAACCAAACCTCCTGCTTGTTCGGTTTTCAGGCCCAGAATCAGATGGACATCCACGTTACTGATATGGTAATATGAAGCACAATGGCTTCATCAGCTCATACATAATCCAAGTACATTAGCTTGAGCACAAGTTTTTAAACACATTGTTTTCCCAAAAGACTTCTATTAGAATATGCTGTTTACATCCACATCCTGAAAAGGAAGAATTTGTTTAACAAATCTAAATACAGAATTCACATACAGATTAAATCCACATTGCTATTGTGTTTTACATACAGCACACACTTAATATATCATGAAAGGCTTTTACAAGTCATGGATGGTTGCATCACGTGTGTCAAGGGCATCTCAAGTAAGTGCCAGCAAAAAACTACGCAGCACTGAATCATCACATGTTCAGGTTACTCCATCGTGGATTACAGCTCCAGGTGCATGCTGTTGTGTGACTTGAGCACAACAAAGACCATGGCAAAAACGTTCATTATTTCTCAAGAGCCTCACGTTACCCCAGAAGTCAAGCTGATGAAGGCTACTCCGGGTAACTTTGCCCCTTAGAAAAGCATTGCATTGTTTTTGCATTTGTTCAAAAACAGGTTTGAGGACTGGAAACAATAATTACATTTCATTAACAAATGAGAAACTTCTATTGTAAACCCTGCCATGATCTAAGTCTGATTTCTGAGGGGCAGAATAAGCAACTGAAGTAAGAGATGGTTTGTAAGGAACACATGCACTTTAATTTGCAGTTTCAAAATGCTAGAATAAGTATGGCAGACATCCATCATAGCGCACAGAGAACAGCCTGTAGTCTATTTATGGGGTGGCTCTACTATGCATCATGGAAATACCACCTCTTATCTCAATTTTCAAAATAGGTGTGTCACCCATTCCTATGGAGGTTTATGTGTGTTTACATAAATAGCACATACACACAAACATTATGCACAGACACATAATATAAGCGTTGAGTATAGACATTCTGTGAAACAATTTCTTCTTATATTATCATGCACTAGCTTTACTGGTGTTTCGGCAAACTAAGAAAATGTTCTTTATTATGAACTGTTTTCAACCCAAAGGATACTTAGAAGGTTGTATAAATGAAGAGATTTCTTTTAAGGAAATCTACCCCAGCACCACGTTTCCAACAAGCACGTGATGATTTTCTGGCCACTAATGTCAGGCAAACCCAATTGCCTTACACTGCGTACACTCAAAACATTTAGGCTTTAATAGCTCTCTAGCATCAAATTCAAAACAAACAGAAAATGACAGCTACTATTTTGGAAACACAGCTAGGACACAGAGATCCTTTTTGGTCTAATAGCACTAAATCAAGTAAACACTGAAGTCCACCAGGTGCCGTTTTTCAAGTATTACAGTATTTTTCCTAACACAGACCATGTTTAAATCCCTGAAAGGAGTTCCTCTGTGTGTTTAGGGCTGAGTTTGACTTCTTTAGAAATATCCTTTGGCTACAAGCCTGAGCTCAGCAATATGGTCACAGTCCTATGTAAGACTCCATAAGACTGAAATGACACGCTACGGCCTGGCTCTTGGGTAACTAGGCACAAACCTAGTGTAGGAATATCGCAGGGACACTAGGGAAACCTCAGATGCAGGACGGCAAGGGCCTCCGACCAGAGAATATCAAAACAATTTGCCACTTAAAAGCATTTCTGCAAACATCCTCTCTGCCACTGCTACACTAACAGGCCCAGCACCAGGGAAGATGAACAATACCATTGCAGCTCAGTCTTTGGGATTGCTTTTACAGTGAAGCTTCTGTCCCAGAGTTGCTCAAATCAGCCTGATGCTAGATGGAAAATTAAAGTGCCAGGACAGATTTGAGAGGTCTCATGGCACCACGTTGCGAATGAGCCCAACTTCATTTCCTTAGCAGTGTTTCCTTTCTTTTCTGTCACTGGTCTTCCTACAGAACATCCCAGCATTATTTTGTTCTGGACTATATTGATAAATATGATTTCCTTATAAAAGTGACAACATCAATATTTCTCAAGAAATGACATCTAGGATTACTAGTTAAAGAAGTAAATACAACTTATTGTCTGTTTGAGCATATGAAGAATTTGTTGACCTGCAGCTTTCTCTCTGAAATCTCCCTCATCTTCCAGTATAATTCAGAAACAGTTTCTAGATTAAGCAGTTTTAGGAGGAAAAAAAAATGTTCCAAACTTGTACTCTTTGGACACCTCTAAATTTCATCTGCAAACCAGTGGTGCCAATCCAAGGAGAGTCCTACCCCTAGGTAGTCTGAGGGGGACTTCATTTTCATGCAAATCACAGTAACACAAGAACCCTCCTGGGCTTTTTGACTCATTACAATGGCTCTATTTTCTTACCAAGTCCCACCCACTGTCTGTATTCAAGGGCAGCTTGGCCAAACTCAGTAATGAGTGGGATTGTTGAAAGAAAAAGTTTTCCCAGCTACATAAGTGGAAGGCAGAACACGATGTACACATGATATGAGGCTGCCAATAATGTGTAAAAATGCATTCAGGCTTGCAAAATAAAACAACTGTAGGAATGCTTCATCCATCAGGAAGCCATCAGGATGTCCAGCACAAAGGAGAAATTTCTTCTTTCCCGAGATTAGTAGTCTAAATGATGATCAGGCAATACAGATCTTGTTATTCATCGTTAAGATCAGAGCTTGGCTGATTAACAAAATGGTAGGCAATGTCACTGGCCCTTCACCTCAGAAGGCCTTGTTCCCCTTCAGTCTGTACAAGCTCCTCCTGAATGCTAAAATCCTGTGTGCCCACACAGACAACTCCACCCCCTCAAATGCTGAGCACTTGTGTTTAATAAAAGTTTCCATTCACCTGAGCCTTGGACATGAGGCTTCTCTAGGCTTTGGCTGGAGTCAAATTAGAAGTCTCATTCTCATTTCCATTCTCAAATTGATGGCTCTTTTCCAAGATCATGGTATTTTCCCACACAGAGCCCAAGCCTGTCATCCAAATGCAATAAGCACTTTACCTACGTAAGGATTGCACAATAACTTTGCTGGCAATATCAGTGATAACATGGTGAAGGTACTGACTTAACGTCCTCAGAGCAGCCACCACGGTATTCGCATCACCATTGTGTTACTTTCCTATGTGCTAATTAAATGGCTTTTGTAACATTATTTCATCAAATCTTCAACATTTTCCAGAGGTGGAAAGAAAATAATCGGGATTGACACCCTGTTCCAGAGCGGAAGGAAGCAAAGCAGAAGCCAAGTGTGTCGGACAAGGTTAGACACTGCTGCAACCAAAATTACAGCTGAGTGATCCGAAATCCTGATCTGTGCCCTACCCATTTGTATAATCTGCTTAGGAAAAAAGCAGCCATTAGGCTCTAGGTGTGGAAATTACCAACAGGTGCTCTCCTTGCACCTGGAACCGCATCCCATCCAGGTCTCCATGCAAAGCTGCACAACCCCATGATTCTGTGACCAGTTCCTACCCAATGGCTTCTGTTCAGCAGACACAAACACCTTTCACCTTTCTTCTAGCACTGCTTGACGGAAGTAAATCTTAACTTGAATGCAGGGCAAACACCCGTAAGTCCTAACAAGCTTTAAAACAAGACAAATATTTACCTGCAACACACTGCAGATCACTTTATTTTACACATAAAACTCGACAATAACTTTGACTGTACATAGTTCACAGCTACTATCAGCAGCTTAAATGGCTTCTGCCCTGAGAAGGAATCACAGCACTCTGCCAATGACACTGTAATATCAACTGTATGTTCCCCAAAGTACATCACGTTTTTCTTGTGATAACAGAGCTTATGCTTAGCTACAGAAGGCATTCAAGAACATAAACAGTTTTATGCACAACAGCATTTCTTCTGATTTCGCTAGCTATAAAACATGACCTCTAGTTCAAGTCAGGTGTCAGACGAAGCGTGTTCGTTAACTGTGCTTAAGTAGCCATCATAAGAACATGCAAGTTTTATTAATAAAGGTGCATCATTCTGTTTGAAAAAGGGTTTTGGACTAAATGCCACTTTGATTTCTATTTTTCTCCACTCCCCACACCATGGGGCTGGGACCTCTGTGACCATCACACAGCCAACATNCTTCCTCAAACTAAACAATCCCAACTCCCTCAATCGATCCTCATAAGCCTTATTCTCCAGGCCTCTCACCAGTTTCATTGCCCTCCTCTGTACTCGCTCCAGCACCTCGAGATCTCTTATGTTGAGGTGCCCAGAACTGGACACAAGACTCAAGGTGCGGCCTCACCAGTGCTGAGGACAGGGGGAAAATCACCTCCCTACTTCTGCTGGTCACACTATTCTTTATGCAAGCCAGGATGCCATTGGCCTTCTTGGCCACACTGCTGGCTCATGTTCAGCCGCCTGTCGACCAGCACCGCCAGGTCCTTTTCCCCCAGGCAGCTCTCCAATGAGAGATGATTACTCATTAAAGAATTATCTCCCCATTGACTGAAAATATAATTTCTTGAACAGATCCCTTTATTGCTACCATAGGATCAGATGTACATGACTAATTGCCATGTGCACATAGTAGCCATACATGTTCCCCGACAGACAGAGGTCATTTATATAACTCCACCACTAGCACAAGCGAGCTTGTTTTACCTGCATCTGCTCAAGGGTAAAACCCAGGGAGAACAGCACAGCCATGACACTCAAAGGTGCTACTTGCATTAAGGTAGCATTCAGTAACTCAAATCTGGGTGAGAACCACACCAGCTGAGGCACTGCATTTCTTGGGGGAAAGAGTCCATGTTTCTGTGAGCATTTGAGCATCGGCATCACTGTTCCACCAAGTCAGTTCCAGTAGTACACATGCACTGCACCACACCTGCCAAGGCTCCTCAATACCAAAAATAAAGCATGCTCTTGTCAGCTTGCAGGAGCCAAGCTGATTCCACTGGTGGTCTAAAACCCTGACTCTACTGAAAAATTACCTTTATTTAATCCTTTTCACAGGCCTTTTGTAATACTTTGATCATTTTAACACTGAATTGGTTCTCCTTCTCACCCAAAGCCTCAAGTGCTGCCTCCATGTTTAGGTTGTGCCAATGCTTACAATGCATGATCTGCTCTGCACTTAGAAAACCTCAGACCTTGAAGGCCATTGTAACACCTTCCAAGAGGGTGGAATCTTCTGATCCTTAAATAAATGATCTCTTTTTCCAGGTTGTAGTCTCCAAAAAGGGAGGACAATTTTGCATTCTTCAGAACACTTCACCTGTCAGGGTTGGCCCTTGATAATGCAGTTTGCTACCACATAACAAATTTATCAGTCTGTTAACTGCTGTCCTGACAGAAATAATGGCCAATGATTGCTAACAAATCCTTTGCTGCAGTGTTTCTTCTATAGCACATGGTTTGTAATATGTTCTTAATAAAACCATAGTAGAGCAGTGGTATGATGAAATAAAGATCACCTGGGCCTTCATTTTCAGTAGCCTAAGTTAGCTTATCTGTGTGGTGATTTATTGGAAAGCTGCAGGCACCGGAGGCAAATCCAAGTCACGTGCAGGTTTAATAAAAAGAATTCAGATTCAGTAATCTCCTATCAGCCCCCAAGGCCCTTGCCCAGGTACTGTGCAGGAGGAGCTTGCTGGAAGTTTTGGCAAAGCTCTACACATCTTTGAAACAGATAAAAGAATGGACACCGCACTGTGAGCACCCGTTGCCCACATCCTCCAGCTTCTCAGTCAACTTTTTCAGCTGCTGCAGATATTCTTTCACTCCATTTTGCATGCAGCAATGATGACCCCTAATGGTGGAACACCACTTCGGCTGAGCAATATGCAGAGATTTTGCTTTTTAATGTCTATTTCTAATTACATTAATTACAACTCTATCTTGCAGACTACCGAAGTAAACTGCTTGAGGTTTACTTGAACTGTAACAAAGAAGCAGCTCCTTTGCCTGTTCAATTCTTTCTGACTTTATACATGGAAGCATCAAAATGGAAACGCATATTCCAGATGTAAGTCCAGGATTTAAAGTCACCCTTTTTTCCCTGAGTCAGACTACTCTGCAGAAGCAAGTTTCAGTCACACTGGCATGAATAATCTCTGCAGGTCTTCAGAGAAGAAGATGAGATGTTTTTCTTTAGATGCCATCAGCTGTATGCCAGAGAGCAAACAGCATGCAGCCAAAACGCTTCCTGTGAAGCCATGTGTCAGCTATCAGATAATGCTGCAGTTGCAGCACTTTCGATAGCCAGTGATCTTTTCATCAGAATAAAATAATTACTAACAGCAAAAATAATTCTCCTGTTTCCAAAGTTATAAACTACTACATTATTCTAATATTAATTCAACATTTTAAGTTTATGTAGAGTGAAAAAGTCTCATACAATTTTTACATTCCAAAATACATAAAGTTTTGGGAGTTTGGTGGTTTTTTAAATCCAAGTACATCTCAGGCCTTTAAGCCCTCCTGGAAGCAATTTCTACATCTGGGCTGGGAAGAGAAGTTAGTTTTGAATTGCGTTACAGATGCTAAGCACATAAAACTAAGTCTCACTTTTCTCTTGTAAGAGACGGGCATCACTCCCTGCCCCATTTTAGCTTGCCTGACACTTGCATCTACAGTCAGATAAAGAACAAGGTAACTGTATTACCCAGGCCTGACCTAAATGTGTCAGCTTTTCCAGGTTGAGATAAACACACAGCTCTTAAAAGAAAAGAGTTGAGAGCCCCTGGCATCTTACTGATTCGTTTACTTCCTTTTAACAATACTGTAACACAGCAGTCATGCCATATTTCATCGGAGACTACAAAGCACAAAGCCTTCATCTAAATAAACAAAAACCTAAAGATATTTCTAGACTGCTCAAGAAAAAGCACATTTTCAAACTATGATCTGTTTTTGCACAGTAATAGTAGTTAAAGCCACACAGCTAAGTACCTACTAGAAAAAAAGCAATAAATGAAAACGTGCTTCAGAAATGTGTCTTTACTGAAATGGAAATCTGGACAGTAAGGTATATAAAATCAATTTTTTATAATTAGAATCTAACCACTGATTTTTCCATTAATGGTTACTTGTTGGGTGTGGTTATTTGGGCATGGGTGGTTTTGTTTTGTTGTATTTTTTAAGAACAATAGTTACCACAAATACTTTATCATCCTGGCTTACCTTTCTCACATCTGAGCTCTTTGGTTCTGTTGTCCAAGTTATAATTCTAGAAACAGCAAGTCTTGTCTCACTAGAGTTCACAAAGTCTGCTGTATCCATCTGTCTTGCCAAGGACTCAATATACTTCAGGATAGCAACTTTCACCTGAAAAGAAAATGAGATTCGTTAATCTCGGGAGCTAACAAATATGTATTTACCCCATTAAACCAGATACCACTAAGAGATTGACAAGACCTATGTTACACTGGGGAAAAGAGCCCACATCCCTGTGACATGTCTATATCAATGTTCAAAAATCAAGAGCAATCTTCTACCCAGATAAATTCTGTGTAGTAGGAGTCTGGAATGGTATACTGGAACTGGATTGAAATACATATGTCTGCTTGTGCATTTGCATAAGCAAATCAACGCTCCACCAGACTCTTTCCACCAGTGGTTACTGTTCCAGATGCTAAACCTTAGTTTTTGGCCTCAAACCAAATGCCTGATGCTGGCATGGCAAAAGATCCAAAATCTGGGAGACTGAAAGAACACGAGTCATTTGACATCTTGTATATTACAGAATCACAGAATGATATGGGGTTGGAAGGGATCTCTGGAGATTATCTAGTCCAACCCCCCTGCCAAAGCATATTCCTGTCTCTGGAAGATAAATACGTATGACTTCCAGAGTTTATAGTGTCCTACAGCCTTGAAACAGCAACGTCCTAAGAAACAGTCAGAAACAGCATCTCCATGGGAGGATTCAGTAACAGAAAGCTCTGATGTTTTGTGTTTCTTCCTCCAAGCCCTACACTTGCTATGTCTGATCTGTGCAAGAAGCACTTAAAGTAGACCTAGGGTCCCAACATCCCAGCTGTTCAGACTGGATCTGGTTCCTTCTGTCCTGCACAGCCAGGTTTTCCTCCCACCAAGACAAGGGTGAAGAGGAATTCTCCACGACTAAACTTTGTGTTTAGCGTGCCTAACGCCCAACTCTTACTGACTTGTGAAAAATCATAAGGTACTATTTTAAAGATATGTAGATTTATTAAAATGGGAAATGAGAGAGTTAAAGTTGCCAATGTAATTTCTATACCAGGTAGGCACTTCCAATTTATTATCTCTGTCATGAGTTCTATGCTTTATGGTATGCCTGACAGCAAGCTAAGACAATCATGTCCATGCTTTAGCGAAAAGGCTTTTGATACTGACCTTCAGGTTTGGTGTTTGGGTCTGATCTACAATAAACCTCATCAAAATGTTAAATTGTTGATCAAATGGAAAAGAATCTCTGTCCAAAGAAAAAAAAGACAAAAATGTAATGCAACAAATTTTCAGGAGTAAATTAACTTGACATGTTAAAGCTTTCATAACAGATTTTAGCACTTAACATGCGTTTCTTCTCGACATCAACCAGAGAAACCCTAAGTCTAAAGACTAGCTGCTTATTAATACTACCCAAACCTGCTAAATCAATACTTTTATACACTGTTACTTTATCTACTCTCTGTACACTTAATCCATCTTTTGGCACACCTGTCCATTCTTCCTCCATTTCTCTCTGTGCTTTGGTCTCTTCTCTGTAGTAGCTGACAGATTCATCTTTTACTCAGAGTTCATAACAGGTTTTGATTCCTCTCCTCTTTTTCCCTTCTCTATCCTATTTTCACCTGGATTATTACTACTTTTCTTAATTATGCCATTTCTAGGACGAGTTGAACATTATTTCAACAGTGTCCTGTGCTGGACATCCTTAGAAAAGGACATTGACTACACAATCAGTGTGCACATCGCAGTAACATTCAGGTCTTATCCTGAAATTACTGTTATTTGCTGTTTGAACACAAGAAAGATGTTCTGAACTTCTTGGTAAAGCACCACTCATTCTGAGTACTGCAAAAAAATATTTAAAAAGAAATTTGATATGACAGCACACACACACCAAAAAAAGTAAATCAACAAAATTGATCAGTTACCCATTTTAAACGTTATGCTTTAAAGTTATCCATTCAGAAAAAAGACAGGCCTTTTTAATTCAATGCTTGAAATACTGTGACATAACTTTGTCCTCCTTTATTCTGGTATTCTTCAGGACTGAGCCCTCAAAATATACATCACTGTTAGATTTCTAAAATGTTCCTCAGCTCCCTTCCTGTAACCCTGCAAACCCCTCCATAACATTTGCCATCCAAGTACTCTACCTGGTGACATCCAGAGCTTTTTGAACTTTTGCCTGCACAGACCCCAGCAAATCTGCTCCCATTTTCTTTAGCAGTTGGGTCAGGAGAACAAAAAGCCAATCCTGCAAGTCATCTTTATGAATGATGATGAAATCAACCAGGGTTTCCAGAAACATGCTGAAGACCTACAAAAAACAAAACCAAGTGTCACAAAGAAGAATACCCTGCTTTAAATAAGAATAATCAAAAGGGGAGGGGGCTACAATCTGAGTTTCAGGATGGCAGTTAAAGACAGTTTCATGAATGAATTATTTTAGTGACTACATAGCTCTCAAAAAAAAAAAATAATCGGACAAAACACGTCTAAAATGTGTCATATTAAAATACCACATGAAACAAATGAAGGAAGGGGGTAGAATACACTTACTCTCTGTTGTGAATTCCACAGCAAAGCAGGCCATGCAACAAAACAAACCACTCGTTAGCACACATAGTGATCAAGGCTGGTTGTTCAGATGCAGTTTGTCAACAGATAAAAGATGTATTCATTCAAAGTTTACATTTTCTTAAAACAAAATCTCTTCTCAGCAGTTATTTAGAACGTTATACACCTTGGATCAGATCCAGTCTCCTCACTCATGAAAGTAACATTTCTTTATGCACAGTTACAGGTTACAAAGTTCACATATTTAACACCACAACTGATTTTTTTAGCAATAATTCCATAAAAGCAGTGTAGGTGATATCACCACCTCCAGACATCACCATACTTAGTCCAGTGTGCAATAAACCCTCGCCTTACTCAGAAATTGGAAATATTTTGCAAATAGCTACACCTTCACCCTTTCCACAAGGCCCACTGAACCTTTGAGAACCAGAACAGTAAGACCTTATAGGTAGGAACTCTCACACTTGACAGTCTGGGACAGCTCGTCCAGACTATAATTATGGCCAAAAATGCACACTTGGAACGAGACCCGTGACAGGCCATTCTGCCCGCCCAGGGGATTTCCAACCATTTATTAAAACTGGTTTACCAAGTGGTCTGAAGTACCGAAATTCTTACAGCTTTTTCTTCCTCGAAATCTATTTAATCCAACAGCAGATATTTTTACCTAGAATTACTGGTTGCCCTCAACCAGCAAATCTCCTCAGGAAAGGGCATGTAACTCCCTTTTCCCCCCTCTCCCTGCTCCTGCTCACCTGTCAACAGAAGATTCCCAAGTCTGAACATGCCTATGGGCCCAATCTCCCCATTCCCTAGCCTGCTTCTTCTTAGGAGATGTCTAAAAGTTCATGCCTTTAACTACAAAGTTTAGTGTTATAAAGAAGACAAAGTGGCTCTGGGATGCAGAACAGCATGTTGGTGAGACCCCATATTGCTCCCAGGTGGCCACAAGACACACACCAAAGTGACCAGGATGCTGAACTATGGCTCATTCCCCTTCATGGACCTAACTCTGCTCTGTATCACCAAAACACTCCCTAGAGAAGTGCAGATAAAACCCAACCCCTCACTCTAGGAGCTGACATCTGTAAAACACTAGAGGTTGCTCCTTGGGAAGTAGAGAGTCATCAGTTCTTAGAGAGACTGAGGCACATTCCTTCATTGTAAAACAGAGAAAAAAATCAAGGGGGATTTATAAATGCCATTTTCCCCCAGCAGATGGCAGGGGTAGAAATACAAAACATTCACCCTGGAACAGTGTCAAATGTGCACACGTGGTAAGGTAAGAGAGTGAGACATGTCATAGTGATCTTACCTTGCTGTGAGGGTCAGCAAACATGCGAGTAAATATTTCACACAGCCTTTTTAACTCGACCCGGCTAAAATACAGAAATAAAGCATGGTATTAATACTAGAGCTCTGGTTGCAGGAGAAAAGCTAGTAAATATTAACAGCTGGATGAGGTAACCTTTATTTAAATGTTAAGTCACACTTCAAAAACTCTGTATCGAGGCAAAGCCTTAATGTGCATTTCAGTTTAACTTATATTAAGACATCTAATGAACATTTTTTAAAATCATAAGCCAGGCATTTGTATTTTCTGCTGCTTCTATTTTCTTCTATATTCTGGATTTCAGATGATGACCTCAAATGCGCACATTTGAGAGGTACTTACTTTGTGCCTGCATCACGGTCACTGACTCACTGAAACAAGGGTCTTTGCAGCCTAGGAGTAAATTTCTCAAGTCTGCTTTGGGTCAGGGAATTCGGATTTTCAAGTACAATCAAAACTATAATACTGTTTAATACACTATCAAATATTTTGGTCTAAATTTTCGGTTGCTTTAGTAAAATTGGTCTAGAATCACACAGTATTAACAGATGCCAGAACAGACTCCAAAGCCTGGGAGCAGGCACATCGAGGACACAAATATATAGAAAAGGAAGACTGATTAACAAGTGGGCTATCTCCTAAGTCAATTGATAATTAAAACAAGGCACAACCTAAGTTCCTACGAGTAAGAGATTATTAGGGGCTCAGTAATAGGGTTTTTTATGCCAATGGAAAAAAACGTTGTATGGGTCCCTTTCACAACATACTGAGTTAGAGTCAAATGCAGAACTGTTTGGTGCCAAAGCTGTTATTTCCAACGTGTTGAAAATACAAGTCTGAGTTCTTCTGCAAGGCAAATAGCCAAAGCATGTAGAAGTTTTGCTGGTTTAATGTGCAAACAAAAATAGAGCAAGACAGTCAGGTAACATTCCCTGCATACTATGCTTGCAATTAGGTATATTTTACAATTTACTATGAAATCAGAGCAACTAGTGAAATGCACATTGATTGCTCCAAGAACAGCTGGCTTAGATCTCAACTACAGGTGCCCTCTTTCCACAAAGGCATTAAATCTACAATCCACCAACCTCTCTCTCTCTCGAAATAGCTTCAAAGAACATGCCAGAATATACTAGTAGCCTACAATTATTTTATTTTAGCTTGTTTATAAGTAACACAGGACAATTTATCAAATATATGCATGAAAGACTGATCAAATTTAAAAGGGCACAGAGACAGTAGTCTTTGGAGTTTGACACAGAGGAAGAAGTCTTTGTAATGATGCCACAGCAAGCTGCCAGCCTTATTCAGGAAGAGGCTGTGTAGTCTAAAAATGACTATCCTACAACTTTCTCCTGACTGACTGCAGATTGCAGCTTCCTGAAGGAACTCCTATTTATTACCCTAATGTAGTTTGTTTCTGGACAAAGGTTACACAAAGGCAGCAAGAATAAGCATCTCTCTCAAAGTGCTCACAGAGCCAAGGTAACAATGAAAGCGATAAACTGGAACAGGCAGTTGAAGAACAGTTCAAGGGACTTGTTGGCCCTGTTGGGGAGCCCTTTAAGGACTAAGCCACATGAAGTTGCATGAGGCAAAGAGCATGGGTAAGCACCACACCACTTTGCACGCACATCTTTCTGGACACACAAATCTCAACCAACATAGGATCTTTCAGTTCAGAAAACTAAAGAAAACCTAGCCACATCATTGCCTTTTATTAAACTTGTTATACCACTACAAAAGATATCAGGCTTAATTAGAAGACAAACTTGCCCCTTGGGCTAATGACCTTGATGATGTTCTGCAAGATGCCGTGGGAACAAACAGGATGATAAAAATCTAATCATTAGAGCAGGCACCAGATCAACCCTAAACCAAGGAGGAAGCAGACCAAAAGCAAACCAAAGGGAATAGAATGTAATGAACTAAAACCAGTATCAAATTAAAAAAACACCAACACATCAAAACCCAAAAAACCTCTGGCAGGGGTGTAGTTTCTGGGACAGGCTTATAAACTATACAGGATCAAAGCTAAGTAAACATGTTATCTTGAAGGGCTAGTGACAGCAGTACAGTTCAAACACTGTTTTCAACAGGATTGAGAACAATAGTTGAATTCTACTGGCACTTCTGCTAGGAACTAATGATCTGGACAAATAGCTCATCACCCAACCCTCTCAGCATTTCATCCCTTGAACTATCCTGAACAGCACTCAAACACTTTGTTATAATCCTCACACACCTTTCTGGCAAAAATCAGTCTCACACAACTTTTTCCTGCAAGTATATGAGGTAACGGAATCTTTCCCGACAGTTCATTAAAGTGAAGGAAAAAAACAGACAGCATGCATATGGGAAGTATTTTTAAAAAGACTTGTATATAGACCACATCAAAAAGCATCTCAGATCTAGAGACACTAACTACCTGTACTAAAAACCTGTAGCACTTCAGCCCTTCCAACTTGAGGACTGCACTATATCACGTGAAGTGCTAGAATACTTTTATGATGGCAAGAGAACAACCTTTCCAGGCCTGCTCTCAGTACCTTTGCATTCAGCCTGTTAACATGAGCTATCAAATACTTTCAGCCAGCATGAAGGTCTTTTAAAATAGGAACAATTGCACAAATCCAAGTAGGTAGGCTATAAACCATACAACAACTGCTTATAAACTTGATCATAATTTAAGTGCATAATATTCATAACAGGAAAATAAAAAGGTTGGAGCTATTTGTGAATGTTACCTTCCAAGGAACCAAAAGATAAACAGCTTGTTTCTAAATACTTTTAGCACAAACTAAGGGTGAAAAGCCTACAGCCTGAGAGCCAGTTGACTTAGTTAACATGACCTATGGCCATATGAAGTTTCCACTTGGCTGTTGGATAATTCCAAGATCTGTTTTTATGTGTGATTTATGTGGTTTTCAACAAAGGAAAAAGGTCTGTCTCTCCTACTATAAGCAAAGTTTCAGAGTTGGTACACATACTTTATTGCCTTAAGAAACTTCCCCCTACATTATAAACACCACCATTTATATAGAGGAGACTCAAGTTGATGATGTAAGTAAGATCTTTCAAGAGTTACAAAGAACATCTGTAATTATACCTAACACAGCCCCCAAGGGGTCAAAGTAAACTTGACGTACTGAGAGCATTGTCTGGTCTCATCTTTGAAACACACTCCCCCTGAGTCACGTTAGAATAAGTGTGGTGTTTGCTTCACCAACTAAGTTGCTGGGAAAGAAAAAAAACTGTGAAGGTTCAAACAGACTAATTTAAAAATGGTACTACCCTTTGAGTGCATTTACATTACCATCACTGTGGGAAATCTCACTGTGCTGCAACACACACCCTACCATTGGAAGACTTCACAAAACAGAGGAATCCACAGATAAGACAGAGGGCTTACCCTGAGTCCTGCCTACATTACTGATACAAATTTAACACAAATTATACTGATGACACAGTAGAATTTTTTTCCCCAAAAGTGAAGTCCTACAAAGTGCAGACAAAGCCTTCAGAGCTGTGAGATTCTACTTAAGGCAGGTAAATATTACTGACTTTAGCCATCTAGCATGCCTGACTGACACTATAAAACTATCAAGGTCACCTCAGTGTCCGTTGGCTTTTCAGTAAGTTCTGAAGACCTATGAGCCCCTCTTTCCTCTCAGACCAGTTGGAGCTGGCACAGTGGTTCAGGACCTCAGCCACGTCTTCAGTCTGCCGCAGGTAGTGTGGAATGCCCCCGTTCCTGGAACCGTAGGAGCGCTCTGAGCAAGCGCTTGATGCATCACTGTTAGCATCGTCATCAGAGTACATCCCATACGGTTCATATCTTCTTCTCACTGGCTTTTTCTGCAAAAGGGGAAACTGACTTAGTAAATTACACACAGTTACATCAATGCCCAAAGAAAATCATTCCATCCATGATCATGAAAAGGAATGCTAATGCTATCGTTATAGTGACATGTTTTAAAGACATCACCAAGCACTGCCTCCTTCCCTCTCCCAGCACAGCAAGACAGATCCCATGGGTTTCAATGAGATTATCTGAATGACTAAAGGGAGCAGGGCCTGCCTTCCCCAGCAGAAAAGTGAGATAGTTATGCCCACTGGAATTAGCTACTGGTAGTAAAATCGTATGTTGTTTTATTGTTAATAAACAGTTAGTCAGTACCAATGTTACAAATTCTATGATGATACAACCTTCAAGAAAGAAAAAAAAAAGATAAGAAAGAGACAAAGGACTCTAAGCTGGCATGCATGGTCACTTTCATATTGATAATGAAGTGACTTTAGAAATGGATTGGGATACAGGAGATGACAATTTCTGTTAGTTTGAGCTACGATTTTTCTAGAGGCTGCTAAGGGAGTTGAGTACCCAAATTGCACTCATTTCCATAGCATAGCATTAGAGGACCTAATTCTCTTAGGTACATCTTTGACAACCTCAAATCTTACAGAAAGGAAATTAGAATAATTATGGTAGCAAAACAAATTGCATACTACAATGCAAAACAAACTCTTAAATGAACCATAACAGAGCAGGATTGAGAGGCAATCTTCTTCTGATACATTCTAAAGCGTTCGCTACAGAATTCCTTCCAGCATCCAGTCCTGCAGTCCTTGGCTTGGTGAAGCCAGCAGAGTTTTGATTCCACTGCAGGACTGAAGCGTAGAGATTAACTCAAGGGCAGTATATCATGGGCGTTAGCAACAGAGTGGGGAAAGTTGGAAAGTAGAAATAAAAAGTCAAGAAAGCACTAGTACCTTGCTCCTGGAGTCTCCTAACAGCTGTAGGCAGGAAAATATTGAAGGGTGGGAAAAAGCATAGAGAATTATGTCAGAAGCTTATGTAGGGTTTGTTTGTGCAACAAAAATGTACAGCAAATGTGTCTTAGCAAATTAAAAAAAAATAATACAGTTTATGCAAAATGAAAGTGGGTATAATAATGCCTGACTATCTCCTAACTGCTGCACTACTTGTATATCCTACAATTTCCATTAGGGAGCCTGGAAGTGAGATTATCTGTTAAATAAGTTTTTTTAATGACAGATCTATATACAGCACATCTTCCCTTTTCAGAAATGCTGCTCCGGAAGATACCAGAGGTTTTGGTGACGATTTATTTCCCCACACATTATCAGCAGCATTTGATTTTAGAGTCTTGGAAAGAAATTCTGATGTCAGGAAACTGCTATCTTCAGTATAGCACATTTAATCTACTTCACTTAAGTAAGTTCTCTTTCAACTCACAGTTCCTACACCACACTATTTTGAAGCTTAGATTCTTCAAGACACCCTGGCTGGTATCTCTGGCTTAAAAGTCTTACTAACACTAAAGTTTCCATCACTCTTTGAGCTCCTCTGACAGATCCAAGCACTGATTCCCAGTATAGATACTGTGGGTTTAAACCAAGTCCAGCTCTCAAACAGAAACAGTGGATCCAATGGGAATTGTACACAAGGAGTACAGGTCACAAAATGACCCACTGGGTTTTGTTTAAACGGAGTATTTGGCTTTGCAGAAGTTCTTCTCATTTCTTACTACAGGGAAAAGACTATTCCTCTGTATACAACAGCAAGGCTGCTGGGTAAAAGCTGGCATCACATTCCTCTCTCAAAAGAAACATGAGCAGAGTTTGCAAATTGCCTGTTGTGAGAAGACAACCAAGAAAAAAAAAACAAATTGAAATTGTGGGAAAGAAGGGGACAACAAGATCACGTTGCATTCCCTAAAGTCATGCAAATTCAGATTGACCAACTGAGTCACCAGCAGCGCTTAGTGTCCAGCTAGGCTTCAGGAACTCGCTTTTAAGCGTTCAACCCTTCAAGATTTTAGCATTGCAGTATAATGTTATTTATATTGAAAGAGTGGAATATTTAAAAGGGAACTCCCTAAGTCTGGCTGAAGATAAAGTCACAGCCAAAGAGATCTCAGTGATCAGCAGTAAACTGAAACACTGTGACCCTCTCTCCCCCCTCAGGAACCTTTATTCAAGCAAGGGCTCACGTTCAGGGACACGTTCATTCACAGATTAACAGCCAGCTGTAATTATGCCCTGAACTGCTCTGGTGGCAAATTTGAGATGCTGAGATGAGAAATTGGCTCACAAGCTGTTGTCTTTAGTAATGAAAATGCCCACTAAGTGCAACAGTGCCATCTACATAGTCCATCCTATATAATACATATCCTATGTATTATTCACAAATACTTTAATTTTTAACAGGCAGATTTTGTAAAAACAGACATTTATCTAGGAGTACTCTAATAATCATCCAGAAATGGAGGTGACACAATAATCAAATCTAAAAAGGAAAACATTAGCCACCCCTAGGGAAAGTGAACTAGGAAATGGAAAAAGGACATTTATCACAAACTCTGGAGACATTTTCCATTAGGAGAGATCAGAGATATCTGTCTCAAGGTACATTAGGAAACCCCCTCTGCTCAGGTCTAGAGCTGGAGAAGACCCAAGGATACCCAGTTAATGCTGTAGAATAATTGCTCCTGCCTCTATAAACAACTTTTCTCCCCCAAACACTCAAGGTAAATCCAAAGGCTTTATATCTTAACACTTGCCTCCCGAAGAGCAGAAAATACTTTCTGGGTTCTGGCTGAGAGATACTATAGTACAGTAAGTTTATATAAGACAAAATTTTTAAAAGTGACAATAAATTTACACTTGGAAACATCCTGAAGGTACAAGCAGCAAACTAGACACATACACTTCACCTTCACTGCATGAGACAGTACCAATTTCAGGCAAGCCAAGTTATAAGCTGGTCCCAGTATCTAGCCAGGTGCAAATAGCACAGGGCAGGAACATATCAGTTTCTCAGGAATCAACACTAACAGAGAAAACTGTGTTTTTCTGACAAAGTCTTCACACAGGTGATGGGACTGATGGAAATCCCCGTCTCTGCAGATGCTGAGCACCCCCACAGTGCCACATTTGTCCTCTGACACCCAAGTGCAAGACAACCAGCTGATCAAAGCCATCCTGCACCAGCACCGAGCCACAGCCACCTATTTGATAACAACTGTGGAAAACTAACATGGAACAAGGAAATAAATATTGCTGCCAATATACCTAAAGACATAACAGCAAAAGGTAACTAATTCTACAGCATCAGGCACTGGCACAATCAGAACAGAGCTATTTAGGAAGAGGAGAACATACGTACAGGTAACTTTAAGCCACTTTCTGGTGTCGGAAGCATTTTGTATTTTCCCTCTTACCAGTGCATCGGCCACTGCAGCCTCCAAATCTGTGCTTGTGCTCAGGACTCGCATGGTATTCACAGAAGCAGGCATCCTGCCTGGCTGCCCGAGTCCAAACCGGTCTGCACAAAAGACAACATTGAAAGGGGAGTGTTAAATGAAATCACATTCCCTTGGAATCCTAATCAGGTGCCTGAGCAGCTCTCCCCACAGGCTCTGGGAACTCGCAGTGCTTTTCCATTAAACACTCTTTTATCCACAGCTCTAGAGAGTTTGCCATTAGAGTAAAAAATAAACTATTGTTTGTTGGGCCTCAGAGACAATTTTGGATCCTCAGGGTGAAGGGTTTTTTACTATATTTTTTTTAAGCTGGGAAACAGAGTATCTATTTTGTGTTTCTTTTCAAACAGAAGTGGTTTCAAAGTTTTATTTTAATGTCACAGGCAGACATGCTGGTCCCAACCTGGCACTCTCAGAAATCAAGAGAAAGCTTCTCATTACCTTGAGAGACAGAATTGTGCCCAGCGTCAGAACCTGTTAATACCAGAGCACTTATCCATCCTGCAGCTTTTACTCAGGCAAGGATGTGAGAGCAGCAGCACCAGATGATTTTACGTCTCAAGGCTTGATTAACCAGTACAATATCCCCCCTCAGCCTCACAGTAAAAAAGAAATGCTTATTATTCGCTTGTGAAGTGACTCCAATTTGATATTACTGTTCCTGATAAGTAGTTTAAATGCCATTTAAAAGTTCCATGATATATCAAAATTGAAATTTTTTATCAAACAATATAATTTTTTTTTATTTTGATGGCAAAGCTCTCAATGGCATCTAAAGCAACAGGACCAAGTTGAAAATGCCATTTCCACACCTAATGCTAATTAGTTCATCATTTGCCCTGTCTGTCACTGCAATTAGTTTCTTTGGGCAAAGGCCAAATTCAGAAAGCCATGCCAACAGGGATACGATATAAGGGACTCTCATGGGCCAAGCTCTGGCAGCACAGTCCTCCTAGATGGGAGTAGATCAGATACCGTATTACTGGGATCTTAGCTCCAATCTATAAGCAACAAGATTGGTTTTGGCATCGGTTTTTGTTTACACATGGGCTCCTCTTTGCTCAAGAAGGACTGGGAACATCCCCCTTGGGACATATTTTACACCTCTGCTCCCTGCACCCACACGTGCCGATAAGAGTTTCGCCAGCAACTTCAGTGGTGCATGAACCCATATAATAGACCTTCAGATGATCCACACTGGAGTCAGTCATCAAGCAGCAAAAGAAAGGGATCAAGTCACACAGGTCTTTTATTACTTCATCTAATTTAATGAAGGAAATATACTGCTTATCAAAACGCATAACCGTATCATGGATTTCCACAAGACTGATATTCAGTAGCTTGATGTATTTTTTTTTAAAACACTGCACTTATCACAAAACTTCATTGCTTTCTCTTTTAAAAACTACTGCACTGAAGTATCTTTTAAGGAACTGGCTCACACTGGCATGCATAATTTAAATCACACTGAACTCTGCCGGTCTACTGTCCTAATTCCAAAGCTTTGCCTGAGTGTGTCAGGGATTAAGCTGCTGAGGGGAAGTAGGGAATATTTTTTAAATCAAGCATTTTGAGGACAAAAAAACCCCCACCCTTAAAACTAGTATTTATTTCAGATAGAAGTGTGATCAAAATTACTGTTTCTCAGAATGATGTACCCAGACAAGACATTTCTGATTTACAACAAAAGCACATTTTCTACAAAACACGTTAACAAGGGGGAAAAAAATAAACAAACTTATTAGAACTACTGCCAAAAAGTAATCAAATAATGACATTTCACAAAGAAATAAAAGTTGTATGTGTTATTACTATCCCCTTTTTTAATGCACATGGGTTGAAGAATAATTTCAAATATTTAGGTGAAACAGTCCTGCATCCCTTAAGTGGAAAGATCTGTACACTCTTAATAGAAGCCCAGAGAAGATGATAATGCATTAGCTCTGATTGAAACTGAAGTCACTACTGCAGAGAGATACACTACAAAGATGTACAGCAGACAAGCATTTTCCTAAGAGCAAATGATATCTGGTACAGTACAAGGACTGTGAATGTTGAGACAAGTTCTGGATTCGGTTTTAGATTTAAACCCATCTCAGTAACATTACTCAAGTGCTACTGAGATCAGAATTTGGCTTTAGCTTTTGATATAACATCAAAAAACACCATCGTCATTTGTTTTCACATTAAATTAGTATTACATTAGAAAAGGGAAGATAGTTTGTTGTTTTAAAAAATGAAGAACAGAATGAAAAAGTAATTCAGTTGTAGTTCAGTTTACATACCCAGCATAAAGAAACAAAAATGGAGCTTTTTAAACAAATTAAGTACAGTGTGGCATGCTGGCTTGTATCTGTCTCCATGGCTATCAGGAATTTTCTGAAATACTTTTTTCAGTGATCTTTAAATTCATAACACTCAAGTCACCCTGGGCTTCTCCCCAGGACACTGCTGCCACACCTGCGTGCACAAGTCAGACCTCAGGAGAGACCTCAGCATCTCTAATATAGGACTGGGGAACACATTTGGCTCCAGGAGAAACCCATTACAGGCAAGCCCTGTGCTACTGGGCAAAGCAGAGTATGCTCTGGCCACACACCCCTGTCTCCCTGGGTGGGTTCATTACATTTGTTACAAATTTGATGAAAATTCTCAGCCACCATTTTCAGCCCGATTTTGCCATTTTTAGGGAGATTTTGGCCTTCTTTATGAAACAAGTAACCGTATAGAATTTGATTATGCTTTGTACCAAACCACAGGACTCAAGCATAAAGGGGCCTATCACAGGAAGCTGAACCTAAACAGAGCATAAATCTGTATTACAGATGAGGTATTTTAAACCTTTTCAATTATTTTTTATTAAATTCAATAGATAGTTTGAAAAACACCAGTCAAATCAGCTTGCATCATTTCTGCCAAGTAACCTGATAAGGGAAATGTTCTGAGAGTTTCCACTGACACCCATTTAACTAGATGTAAACAAACCATGTGTTTTTCACTCCCTACCTAAAGGGGGTTAATTAACTTTCAGAACTACTAAACCCTTATAAAGCTTTAGCCTCCCAGATAGCCCTGAAAGCCTGTATCTTCTCCATCACCTTTGTCCCAACAATTATCTTTATTTTCCCAAAGCTAGCAGCCATCATTCCTTTATTTTAAGGCTCCCAGTGAAATATCCTGATTTCAAAGGGATTTCAAGGTTCTCCACAACTGTGAATCAAGCACAGGAGTGGGGAAGAAGAAACTGGAATCTACAGATTTTTCCCATTATACCTAAGCATTAGTCTCCTGATGCAAAGCCCTGTGTGAAATTTAGGGAATCATTTTCTCAACAACTTCCATGTACTTCAGACAAGGCCTTCAGAATTAAATGAAGGATGGATCAGCGTGTCTTATCCTCCAAAGCTCATTTTGAAAGCTCATCAGCACCTTGCTGCTCTTGTGTATTTTGGAGAGGATCCCACAAAGACCTTTGATTAACAGAGAGGGGAGTCCAGAATACTTAGTAATAAATGGGACAAAAGCCAATGGGATCAGGTCCTGGGCACTGGACACTGCTACACTGCTAAAGAGGAAATACAAAGAGAAGTTGCAAGTACTCTGCATCAGTCCGGATTTAGCCCATGCTGCACAACTGATCCAATTTACAGGAGATTTGAGAAAGCCCTGGATCACCCTTTGTTTAAACACTGTTCGCAACATTCCTAAAATACATACAATTAAAAAAAAACAAAAAACAAACATCCAATAAATGACATTGAAAACAAAAAGCCACGTTGCACAAACACGGAACAGAAAGCCCCGCCGCGGTGAGAAGCACATGCCCAGTGCTGGCTGATGCACATGACGGCAAATGTTAAGATGGTGTAAAACGAGACTACGTATAAGAAGCGGATTCATGCAGTTAGCGCTTGTTCACCTGACTGCCCAACAGAATCAGCAGTGGAGAGAGCACTAGTGGACCTGGAATGACGTCGAGAAGCTGCAAGTAGAAGGAATGGCAACACCCACAGGATTAACACACATCGAACCCGAGACAGGAAATGCCACAATCCGAAGGGGATGCGTGTGACCGCTACCGGTAAAGGTGCTTCATAGTGACAGGGAAATGACGCTGTGTATGGAAGCATAACAGATACAGTGCAAGCCCCACAGCGACGCCTCCGTCTGTAGTTTCCCCCCAGCTTTCCCCCGTGACCATAAACACGATGCACGACAAAACTCATCTGTAACAGTCCCAAACCCGGTGCAGTTCAGCAAAAAAACAACCCCCAGTGCACACCAGTCACATTCCAGACCCACAGATCTGGAAGAGGGCCACCATGAGAACGTGGAGCACATAACTACAGCGCAGGATTTAGATGTGTTTGATCTAAACCCCGGAGTGAAGCCATGATGAATGGTTAGCAGTTGTGCTTGCAGGTATTTTTCCACAGCGTTCTAACCTATGCACAAAAAATACCCCAACATTAACAAAGGGAATGAGTAACCACAGAAGTAGAAAGAGTCATACAGGGAGGTCAGGTCTTTGGGTTGGGTTTTCTCCCCCACAAGTAAACACAGGTACACACGGACTGTTGCTACTACCAAAAGTCTCTTGCTTTTAACAAATTCTGCATACATGTTTGTTGAATCTAAGTGCATACATGCACAGATAGTCCGAATACACACATCATACACCTATCTAGAATTACACCACATGTATACAAATTGTTAATAGCAGCAGAGCACACACAAGTAGCAGAAGAGCTGGAGCCAAATCTAGCTCCCGCTTCAATTCCCAGTTGTCAGCAGCACGTGAATAGCAAAATGCCTTTGGAGAGGTTTTTCAGTTCTTGCATTCAGTATAAAGGTGACTTCTTTATGCAAGTAAATGGAAAGCTGGTGCAGGCATTTCCAAATTATAGAAATTTAGTTTTTCTGAAGAGTTTTTCCCTCTGTCTAGCAATGACATGCTCACCTAGCTCAAAGCAACTGACCCAAGAAACCAACCAATTGCTCATTGGAGCAATTCATCACCTCAGACTCACTGAAGGCCTTGTTGCTTTACCATCATTACTAGTACTGTCAAGAAACTGAAAAAAATAAAGCAGAATCACCTTCTAATACAAACAGGCTTTGTCAATTATGCATATTCCTGTGCAGTAGAAAAACTAAGTCTTTTTTTTAAGGCAAAGCATTCATAAACACAAATACTAATATTATAAAACAGAAATCAACAAAGTGAGAAAAATAAAATTTAAGCATTTTCCCAGCTGTAAGAGCTTGACTAAAAGATATACAGAATATGCAATGTGGTCTTTAACTGTGGAGAGCACATGCACTGATTCAAGAGAACAACCCCACTGACACCGTAACTCAGGAAACATTTGCAGGATCAGTGCGGGGTTATGGACTGAACCTCACAATTAAGATCCTGAACTGGCAATTGCTTTCTCCTGAGCCATCCGCTGTGCCCTTGGGGACGTCACTGCGAGATAAAGGCCCACAAAGAAGCAGGAGTAACAAGCAAACAAAGAGATCAATCAATCAATCACATCTCTGCAAGGAAGCTTGAGTGAACTTCTTCACTGGGGTTTCCTAACTTCGGAAGCGAGGAGCTTGGTGTACAGACATGCATCCCTGCACAGCAGCCCCGAAACAAAGCACAGCAGTTTGCAAGGTCAGGATGTCAGCGTTGATATTGACCATAATACCATTAAATTCAAGAATCCTGTCACTCACATATAGCTGGCTTAAGTATAATTCACTGATATACAACTTAATCTTTATGAGCAAAAATAGTTCGTGCACAGCAGGATTACATTATCTTAGCATTAATGTAAGATTAAACTGGGTTCTAGAAATACTGTAATAGAACCATATCGTTTTGGCTTAAACTGACATGTAAATTTGTCAGATGAATCACACACTAATAATTAACAAGTTTGTGAACATGCTCGAGCTTAAGGCATTTCAACGAAAACACAAGAAAAAAAAAGACATTAGGATAACAAGTATATTGGGTTACTATTACATCAATATTTCCTCCCCACCTTGCTTTAATGACTTGTAATAACAATGTATTTCTGGAAATGTATTTATCTTCAGGTAATTAAATATCATTAACTAAAATGAAATTACCTTCTCCCCACAAGCGTGTAACAACCAGTGTAAAAGACATCTGTAACTAAAACCTTATTTCAAATTCAGTGTAGGAGTCAGACTCGGTGGGGGTGGGGGTGTACCTAACTCACAGCAACCAATTCTGGTACATTACATTGATTTTTCAGAAAAAGGGCTCGAGGCAGTATTCCTATTAATGTATTTTCACTAAAACAGAACACAGCACAATGACATAGAACACCAATGAGTTAACTCTGATATTCTGCCTGATTAACTGCTTTGGACAAAATAATCCATAATTGAAGCTAGACAGGTAACTAAAAATGATCTGCAGTTGCCTATCAACAGTTCTTTTATGGCTCAGATATCTGACCAGCTTTATTTAATAAAGAGAAAAAGCTCATCTTAGAGAGCTATGAGCCACGTTCCGAGTGTTAAATTGAACTTTCATTTTTCACCGAAATTCAAAATATAACTGACAAAGCAACTAGATCATTTTATAGGTCACTACAGTTCAAAACAATGAATTTTCCAAACCCAAAGCCTCTCTAATATTAACTTGAAGATTCCACTCCCCAGCATTGAAATCTGCAAGAATTTTGCTGATGATTTCATATGGATGGAGACAATGAGCCTCTTTACTGACAGCGTGCAAAATGGAGATGAATAACCAAACCAGTAATAACATTAGCTATGTAAGTTTAAAAGATTACTTGATTTACAGAATACCTGTCAAGTATGAGAATCAAACAGAAAAATTTTGCCCATCTGTCCACATTTTTAATAACCTCTTCTCACTGTTGGACTAAAGTTGCAGAATGAATCCCATGTTATATTCCACTTACGCACTATTTCACACACCTGTATTTTATCACTGTGCACCAACAGATCCTGTAATAACATTTTTCAGCACTGAGGAAATTTGTAAGAGCTTTTTTCTGACTTTTAATACCACATGCACAGCTATGAAATTACGACATAAATGAGGGGGGCATGGAGATCCACTACATTTCATTATGTCTGAGATGACAAACAAATCTTTCATACAAGTGATGTATTTGGTTGAGTATATGATATGGTATTGGATCAGAAACATTAACTATCCTGCTGTTTTCAGCCTTGTGCAGAAAAACTTCTGCATGTGGTAAGTGTAATGAGTTTTTCTATTTGTACTGTACACTTAGGCTGCACAATAATAATGCTCATGTAAAACCTCAACCTTTCCATAATTTTAGGCTAGTTGAAAATGTTTCCTACAACGTGGCACGCGCAACTTGCTAATTAATGATTGACAATGTCATGTATAGTCTCTACAAAACAGAGGCTCTACATCTATTGGAGGATTTAGTATAGAAAAGATATCCTGTTGTGGTAACTAGCTGTAAGAAAAAAATAGATCATGAATAATGAGAGTCACTCAACAGGATACGATGCTACTGACAACTACGCTGTGACCTAGAAAACAGAGGCTTGTTCTCCCATAGATTTCCATCACTGCTGTACAGAGAAGCACAGCAGCCCCATAAAAGCTGATTTAATGAAATTAAAAATTTTAAAAATTCAAACTAAACTATTTTCCTACTAACAGTAAAACGCTGAGAACCAGGATTGAAGCATGCAGAAGAAAACAGAAGGGAAGTAGAGTTAGAAACAGGGAGTGTGTCAGGAATCTAACAGAGGAAAGGAAACAAGCTCATTCCACCTGGCAGTGTCTTGAAAGGGAAATCAGAACATGGGAAAAGGAGGAAAAAAAAAAATTAAAATAAAAAGATTGACCCTTAAAGCTCCAATGCCTACATGTACTCACCAAGTGGAGGAAAGCCCCGAGCAGGGCTTGTATCTCGACTGCTCTCACGGCTGGTATCGCGGCTGCACCCCTGACTCATGCTGGGTCGGGGGATACGACTGCTCCGTGCTAGCATGCAGCATGGAGAGTTTCAGAGAAGGTGAACAAGTTTAATGAGGATAGAAAGCTCAAAGTCAAGTCACATATCTGTTAGTTACGGTAATTATTACATCAGTAATTATAATTTGCAGCAGCCTGCTCAAGCTCTTTACAAACCAACTACCTTAACATGCTGAGCTGCGTTTGTGATGTGGAATTTCAGCAGCATTGAATGGCTGGTTGAAGGTCTGCCTTTTCCTTAAGTAACCCAAGTTTTGTTATTCAAGTAGAGCAGGAATCTTCAATCATTTAGAGGAGTGCTACTGTTACAAAACATGCAAAACAGATGAGGCTGAAAGAAACCCTTCTGGAATATCTTTTCCTTACTTAGAAGATAAACACCCTTCTGAAACAGTACAGCAGTGTTTTTAAACCAGGTCAAATTTTTTAGAAGTAGTCAGAATACCAATATGCTATTTTTGCATAGATTTGCCTTTTACTAGCATAGTTTTGCCATGAACAAATACACTGAGGAAAAAAGGTGTACAGACTTGCAGAGATATTTTTCTCCAAATCAAAGATACTGGGGAAAAATGCATTTAGAACTCGAGTAACTGAGAGTCAAGTTAAAGTGGTTTCAATTTCCTATCAGCAGCAGCTTCAGATCTTAACAGATGTTACCTAACTCCTGCTCCTCAAACACTTCTGAAACCTTGTATTTATGGGGTTCTATGCACAGATTGAGACAAATGCACACTTAAGGGGAGCTTATGCTTTATATTCTTTACTTCAACAAAACCCTGCATCAACAAGACTCTTATCTGTGGTTGGGGCTATCAAGTGCTCAATTTTCCACAGCCTAATAAGGCTCCTGCCTATCACCTGCGTCATCATATATGGACACTCTTCATTTGGCCAAATGTAAAGTACGAGACAGAAGATGAAGCTGCCTTCACAGCTGAAGTTTTGTTCAAGGAGGGAAAACACAGCTAGGCCCTTAGAACGTTGTTTAACATTAATAAAATTCAAATTCTTATTTTAAAAATTAGCAATTTAGGTATTTAAAACTGGATTATTTCTCTGCATTCTGTGTCAGTTTGTTACGAGAGATGTTCGCAGAAAGTTATTTAATAAGCTTTATGCCCAGTAGAGAATGCAATGTTTGCTTCAGGAAAAGAAGAGTACCTTGAAGAGTTTAATGAGTAAAGAGGGATTTCCCTTGCTGTTCTGAAAAGGCAGTGGCATATTTTAAGTGTTCATGAAAAGCCTTTCAGGAATTTTCTCATGCACAGAGTAAAACCTAATCTACCAGCTTTGGTAACAACGTAGCAGAGGCACATTCACATAACATGAATTTGCTTTATACCAATGCTTTAACACTAGCCTTGCATTTATAAAAATAGTGCCATTTGCATGCCTCAGAATATATACATATATACTCTAATAAAGCTCTATTGGTTCGTGTACTGAACTTAAATGCTACACTCAAGCTAATAAAGTTCCCCTATAGTGGCTCTGTGGGCTCGTTTACACTGGACCCTTCCAAGCTAAACAGTACAGAACAAAATAGAAACCTTCATATTTAGGCATTAAAATTGAAATATACTGCCAGATTCTCGGTTTGTCAAATCCCTCCCAGTTTTGCAAAAGCACAGCTCGTATCTTTCAGATTAATTAATGGTTCTGATGGTTGACCTTTGATGTCAGACAATACAAGATGAGTTACTGAGCAAGTTGATTAGATCACCGTAGTGTCTAATACTTCTGAGTTAGATGGTCTTATAATAAATAAAACAGATTAAATAATACAAACTGGATGAAATTAGGGTCCATGAGTACAACAATCCCACCTTAGATATACCAGGAGAAAAGCTGACAGGTGAACTACATGTGAAAGCAACACTAACATCTTCAACACAAACACTTGCTTGAAACGGAGGGCTCTATAGAAGCAAATTACTCATTCTTGGGTCTCGTGCTTATATGTAAATAATGGCAGCCTTCACATCAGGTTTGCACAAGCACTTATTTCTCTTAAGCAGAGATCTGTCAGTCTTTTCTACAATAAAATCCTACTAAAACTAGTAAAAGCTCTTTAGAGAGGGAGAGATGTGAACTATTAAAAATATATATATATTGATGGATACAGTACATTTTCCTTCCATAACAGCTAACAGCAGCAGCATGAAGTATGAAGATAATACACTTCAACTGGATGAGAACAGACCAGTATGACTATGCTGCAGATGAACCACAACATTGACTGCATAAACAGAGCAGCCAAAACCAAACACCGGGTAGTTCATGAGTAATGGTCAAACAAAAGAACTGCATGTTACTGGGTACAGACACAAAGCAAGGAGGGGGAAAAAAAAAGAATGGATTGAGAAGAACTGAATGCTGTGGACTCCCAGGCACCTGCCCCACGTTTTTCCTGCTGTGTTTTGTAGGGAAAATTGGATATCAGCTGCCCGTTTTCCTTTGGACACTGACAGCAGTGTTGTCACTTAGACACACCTCTCCTAATTGTCACAGCCTGTCTTTGCAGTGCAGGCAGCAAAGGCAGAGAGGACAGGCATAAGTCTTAATGTCAGAATTCTCAACCCCCAAAAGTCAAACAGAAATTAGGTAAATGAGCCACAAAATGAATGAAAAGGAACAGGAAGGATGAAAGCAGACAGTGTCCCCACTGCCAGCTCTGGACAGGGACTCTAGGATAGGAGAAGGTTGGGTCATTTGCAATAAAATCCCAACTTTCTAGATGCATCCTGTGTATCTGAGTTTTACCAATTTCATCTGGAAAAGCAAAGCAGTTGGATATGGTTCACATCATTATTAAAACAAATTATTAGGCTGTCTTACACCAGTGGAACCCAACAGATGCAAATAACACCAGCAGAACCTGATAGTGCCCCTGTTTACCAGTCTACCACTTGAAGAAACCTGTATTTCATTTGGGTGTGACTTTTAACAATTCTTAAGTAGACACTAAAAATCAGCAGACACTTCCTTTACATCAATACAAATGTTTTAAAGAGCCTGTAAATGCTGCCAAAGCAGCCAAAGGAAAGCTCTGCAGTGGGGTACACCCAGCTGACACAAGTCAAGAACTGCCTTCAGCTTTCCAACAAATATACACAGCATAACCCCATCAGAAAGAGTGCTGCTGCATGAAACTGAGAGTCAGCTGTGCCCACGCCAATGTCTGGAGAATGACAGTCTCAAATCTCTCACTCCTTTCACAACCAACTCTACTAAATGTTCTGTTGAGCATCCAACAGAATTAACTTCAAGCAGGTAAACTTTCAATCCATAAGAAATGGACATCACCTTTTTTGAGGGCATCTCCTTCAAAAGGCCCAAAGAAAAGCTCAAGATTAAGTGGACTATACTTTTCCTTCCCCAAGAGGGTATTACCACTAGGAAATCTCCACTGAGCAGACAGCAAAGGCAAGCTTAAAACTATGAAGTACCACAGAGCAGGGACATACAGGTGACCACACAAGACCTTAGCAAGCCAAGTGTGCCTCGCTGTGCTGCCTCTTGGGAAAACAACGTACTTCAAGGTTTCCAGCACACATAAGGAACATACTTCATGGATACCTGTGGTCCTGATGGAAACCCAAGCTAACAGCAAGGTGCTGATGCTCTGCATTCACATGCAGAGGCTCTATTAGCTTGCCATTGCCCCAGAGGGGCCTGAAAAGCTCCAGTGGGTGTTTGCTGTAATGGAGTCCAACTGCACGCAGGGACCCATGCTCTGTGTTTTGTCTTGCACACACAGCATTGGTCTGGCTGCAACTCCCTGTCACCTCTGCAAAAATCATACAAGTCAATGGATGAGTTATGAAAGGATCCAGGAATTACCCATTTCTAACAGCCTCATCTGCACCATGTTTCAACATCTGCTGCGCTGCAACATGACCACTGACTTGAGATGTTTGAGCACACTGGATAAGCTCATGTGCATCAAACACACAAATAATCCCACAAACCCTAAAAGCATTGCATGTATTGATGTATTGAAATATTGATGCTGTACATGTGCCCAAGCACCACCTTGAATCAGACTGTGAAAAAGGGTATTGACGTATCTAGGACTGAGGTGAGTGGGAGTCTATTTGATGAAATGAACAAATGAAAAGTGTCAAAGAAAGATAGGGACTGAAGCAACACAATAAGAAAGCACAGAATACTGTTAGCTACTATGTTAGAAAGTAATAAATACAACGGAATAATGGGATAAAGATGACAGCTCAAAAGCTATCTCCAGTATTACCATTTAGCCAGTATTACAATTTTCAAGATCCAATGAAGACACAGTTTCTGTAACTGAGTGCTAAAGGCACCAGCGTTAGACCCTCCTGCTCCCACAACAGCCTGAAAGAACAGGCTTGGGCCATCTACTGCAGGGGTGGAGGACATGTGGAAACCACCCATCTGATAGATCTGTCAGAGGTCTCTCCCACTTCCAAAGAACACGTACTGACTGTTCACAGGGAGCACAGAGCAATGAGGCAACAAATTACACTTTCAAAAGAATTCAAGGCTCCCATAATATACCTGAAAGCAGGCAACCCAAGAGTGAGGATTTCACACTGAAATTTCCCTTCAGATGCTCAAGACTGTTTCAAATCAGACCACACAGTGTGATGATCAGCTTAAGCATATGTGATGGCACTATCCATCATTCTTTGCTTCCTCCTAAAAACCAACATTCTTCTGCAGAGCAATGGCAGAACAATCACTGGGAGGCACTTTACACTTTAAAGCAACAAACAGAAAAGCACAATTCATACAGAGGCCATAAAATAGATCAGACACGGGAAGAACCCTGAATTTGGAAAAATAATCAAAATGAACATGCAATATTACTTATGAATCAAAACAGAATATCACTCAGATGCTTTGAATTCATTTCAATATACTTGAAGAACGGATAAGATATTGTTCTATTAATACCATGTTCTCAAGAAAGGTAGTTTAGATTTAAAATACAATTCCTAAAGCAATAGTCAAAATTTTAATTGACAACAATAGGGCTATACTTCAATCCATTTCAACCTACTAAACTCTTTGGAGATAGAAAATAATTTAGTAACAGTGTTATTTAAAGTGGTCTCCCTCTATAAGCTTCAAATTTATGAAAGCATTTCTAGTTAAAACATGAAACCAATATTCACAGATTCAGGCAGCACACTGAATACCTTTTCACCTCAATTCAGACACAAATAAGTTTATATATAATGATGTTTACTCACCCAACTTAAAAAATATGAGTCTGCTGATAACTTTGAAAATAAAAACTATTGCAAAATATTTACATACAGTCACTGAAACAAGACATTTGGAAGCAGAACAGTTAAAGCATAAAACACCATCTAAGAAAGTGGCTCCAAGATACTAAGGATCAGAGAAGCAAACCATTTCAGCTGCAATATTTCTAAAATAATCCAAAAAGGTGCTCTTTGCCCCTGATTCCAGTTGACTGTGAAGATTGCTCAGCTCGTTTTAGGACTAAGCTGTTAATGGCAAATGAGGTATTTTTACGACAACTTATTCACGACGACTATTTTTGCTGCCTGATCTAGTAACGTCGTTCGTGTTGAATATCAAACAGAAGACATCTCGTGACATCTTTAGGCCTACATTGAAACTATAGCTCAACCTGGAAAACTAAAATTACTTTTCTACAAATCCCATTCATGTTACCTCACCAGCTGGAAAACTCAGAAGACAACAATAACACATAAACATTTTCCTAGCCAACAGCAAAGTCCCTCCTTCGAGCACACCGGTCAGCATGTCTCTGCAGCGACTATTCTTACCTAGTCCTATTCTGTTGGGACTTGTCTCTCGACTGCATCCCTGGCTCCGAGGGATCTTGGTGCGCTTCTCTGCAGACGATGGCACTGGCTGGACTCTGGATGATCCACTGCTCAGGCCACCATAGGCGCTTCCTAACAGCTTACCCGGAGAACTAGACCGGCTACCAGCTAGAACAGAACCAGAGATAAGGAAAAAAGAAGACAATTAAGAACCCACAAGGTATTAATACTTTGACAGCAAAAGTGGAACACAACTCTAAGAATCCAAATAACTCGGAAAACTAATGTGAGTGTTCTCCATAGGCTTTTGAGGAAGACTGAGGAAAGCCAATGCACAATAAACACTATCAGGAACCCTGCCTGTATGAACTGTGCTGCACACCTGGGATCAAGACCAAAGGAGATGCTGTGGTGTCTGAACACCCACAGCTGGCTCTGCTCAAGCTTGCAGGGGTGCCAGGAGAAGCCCTGCTGCAGCAGCATGGAATTCACAGGCTACTTCACCTCCTCAAAGCAACACAGATTAGCCTGTGTGGAGCACGGTGCTGCAGCGAGCCAGCTTCTGGCGCAGGACACCGGATGCAGGATGGCTCAGGCATCTTCACACTACACTGCAGTGGTGGCCCTACTCTCCTGCAATAATTCAGTGAAGGCAAACTTTAAAAAAAACCACAGCAGCTGTTCAGCACTATAAAGGGTAAACCGAGTAAGCCCGTCACATTTTTAGGGATGTTGGCTTACTTGGGTTTGACTGATTAAAGGTAAACTAGTTATTTTTCAGCTAGAGAAAATTTTTAGCCAGTTGAGCAGTTGACCTATTTTAATTTTCCCATGTCTGTTGGAATAGCCCATACCAAGTTTACATTTTTTCTAAGCCATGTTGCCTGCAAGTCAGTCTGCTAACCAAGATTTACTTATGTTCCAGTTGCAGTAGACATTCCCACCTGAAACAGCCTTGCTAGCTCAATGAGCTGAATAATACCTTTTTTCTGTGGATCTTCAATTGCTAAGCTATTTGAAAATTAAATAATGCTACCTTAAAGGTAGTCACAGATTCAAGACTCTTTTTTGCTTCTTCAGGTATAAAAAAGTCCCTGAAAATTTGCTGCTGATAGAATTCCTGACATTCCATTTGCTTAACGACAATAGCCAGGGAAACTGTATTTGAAAAGGTTGCAAGAACATATGCAGATGCGCTCACATTCAGAACCAATATTCACACTGGTTTCTTTCTGAAAAGTATCTACACATCTCACAAAAATTTCAGTCCCAGATACTATTGCAACTAGCAAGAGTTACAAACTGTTCTTCTGTGTTGAGTTAAGAAGATATGCACCTCTATTAATCTGATGGAAATACCATAACACCCGTACTTTTAACTCGCTTCCCCCTCCAATTTCTTGGCCAAAACCATTCTGAAACAATCAAATTACATCCTCCCACATTGTGCATGGGTGCTGACTCCCCCACATTCACCCCCCCAAAAGTGAGAAGACGTGTGACAGATGCCAGTCACACACAGTACCCATGCCCTGAAAGGCAATACTCTCCTCAGTTACACATGCTGCAACCTCACCCATGTCAGCAGGGCTGCACTGAGGCAACTGAAAGAAGAATTTAGCACCTGGGGTTTAAGCAGCACTAATGAGACAGCTTCAATATGCAGAATGTACGCTTACCATGTCTGATTACTATGAGAAAGCAAAAATCACTCACTACCCACACTGGGATTTATGAGTTTAAGAAAAATGTTTTTCAAGCCTCGCTGTTAGGAGAAAGTGAGGGAAGCTAAAAGCTTAGCAGTTAAAAAATGTGATGTAAATAACATGAGAAAGCAAGAAAGGGAAAACATTTCTTACCACCAGCAGGATTAGCTGATCTGGATCCTTGATTATGAAGGCAGACCAAAGGACAGGCAAAAAGTGGATTAAAAGACAGCAAGACAATACAGCGTTCAGCATGCGGTTTATGCTATACACAACACAGATTTATTCACAAACATGTCACTCCAAAAGCCTCTGCAGAATGCAGTGAGTTAACGAGCAGATGAGACTAACAGTTCCTCAAGGTTGATCAGCTGCTTAAGCTAAATGTCAACCAACACTCCGAGACCCAAGTTCTGCTCTAAGTTACACCCCAGGCCAGCCTGCAAAATTGCAGCAGGGTTATCCATTGTGCAGGCACGGAGAATTCATATTATATTTGAATTCATAACTTATTTCATACAACATTCATCCTTAAGCCAAACATCACACCTAGCTGGGCTAGGCTGGAATTGGGATTCAGCGAACGAGACCAAGGAAGCAGGCTCAGATGTGATCATCCTAAAGCTTCATAAGACTATTTTTGTAAAAATAAAGCCCATAATCCTTGAAAACTTTGGATACTTAACTATTCTTTAAATATTTCTGAGACTTGTCTCATCTGATCATTTTTTACCAAACCAAGTTTAAGAAAAAAAGGTAATTTCTGGTTTTGGATCAGTTTTAGGTTCGAAACTGAAGATACCTATTTAGATCAGCATACCAAAGCTCACGTTCCTTCATGACCTCCTTGTAAAGATTTCCATTTGGCCCCATCCTGAATATAATACTTCTCTCTTCAGCTCTCCCAGCCTAGCACAATGCTATTAACTGCTTCCCCATCCCTCTAGTACAACAGAGCAAAGCAATGAGAGCATGAACAGAGAAGGGCTTATAAATAGGGGTACAACGCAAGACAAGTCCTCAGAACAACTGGGTTCTTTCCATAAATCCCATCTCTTACCCACAAGCTTGAAGATCCTCAAAATATGAATGGCTTTCCCCCTCCCCTGAATTTGTTTTAAAGCCTGAGTGGCAAAATTCTTCTTAGATACACATGACAAATTTGCAGCAGCACCATATTTATGGCTTCTAGGGTAAAGCCATGCCTTGCCAGGAAGTGCACATGTGTCATGTGAATCAGAGAGCAGGACCATCTCCCTGGTATCTACAAGAAATTGGTAATGTTCTATTTTAAACTGATGCCAAATAACATTAACTTTAGACAGCTCACACATTACATATACAGAAGTACAGTCACATAAGCAGGAGAAGCTTTGCAGGGGAAGACCCAAGGACAGCAGTCAGCTACAGAGACAGAGGGTGCCTCAGTGGGACCCAGGGCAAGTTATTTAGTCCTACACATCATAGCAACATGAAATTCTGCTGCACAACTGGTAAAAAAAGGCAGCAACTAAGCACTCAGCAGGAGTACACAGTGGCCAAGTGGGGATTTGTTTTGTTACACATCCAAATGTTATTAGAAGTGAGCCCAATCCTCAGCTGACACTACTAAAATTCAAGAGAAACGTGTTAATAACAATTTGTTCTGCTCCCCCAGAAATAGAACACTTCTTACGCTGGGACTGGGAAACTACTTTAGCCCGGCTGCGGCCTCGGGTATCAGCAGGCATCGAGGTGACGCTGGTGGCACTGCCAGAGCTCTGTCTTCTTGTACGAATCCGACCTGGAGGAATGCAAAGACAATCAGACTGTCAATACGTTTCTTCCAAAGGCAGCAGCAGTGCCTAACATCACTGTTCTATGCTTGCAGGGTCGCTACACACATAATTTAACCAGGGAGAAACCCCAAAATTTTACAGGGCGAGGCAATATCTTTTATTAGACCGGCTGAGACAGGGGGCAGGGAGTGGAAACAGTCACAGCCCATGAGTCCAAAAACTTCTTTGCTTTCTATAATGCTATCAGCCAGTTTAATCAAAAAAATATTACCTCTCTATAGCCTCTGCTTCTGCTCTACAGTAGCTTCTTTACAAAGGATCGACAACAAAAATTTCAGCCTCCTAAATGCTGCTTCCCATATCAAATTATTACTTTCTGACCAGGCGCTCACGCTCTGGGAGGCGGCTGTGACGGATGCCCCCACAAATTCCATCGCTGGGATGTCCAATTAGCAGCACAGTGCTTTATATCCTGCTCTACCTGTGCTGGCTGGCACACACTCCTGAGAGAGTCTGTCAACACAGCCTGACTACGCTTTTATTTCAGGCTTATTGAGGTTTCCCTGCTGTTTACAGATCCCTCATATTTATCCTGAGATCAGCGTAACTTTACTTGTAATAGAGAGTCCCATTTAACACAATCAACGTTGTGGAAAAATGATTGTGTGTGTCTCTAGTTAAGCAGAGATCAGATATAAAGTCTCAAAGCGTTCTTAGTCCTTTTTCTGTCCTTTTTTCATTAAAAAAGCCACAGAAATTTGAGCTAGAAAAGCTTACAGTGTCATCAGTTCATCCCCTTCTTGAGCAGGACTGTTTCCTACAAAATGTTCTTTCCAGTGCTAAACTTCAATTATCTGTCTCTAGTTAATGGGAAAGAAATGATAATTAAGAGCAACACAAAGAAAGCCTACATTAGCACTTCTCAACAACTGAGTTCTCAGCCAAATCTGAAGCTGTTTCTCAGGACTAACGCCAGTGCTATCTTGCATTCAGAAAACGACTTCAAGTTTCAGGCACAATAATAAAAGAAAAAAACCACAGGAGGTAAGAGAAGAGTCTAGACACCCACACCCACTGCTTATAGATATTCATCTTCTGCCCTTTGTCTCCACCATAAGCATACAGAGAAATATGATCAAGGAGATACACGCTTCCCACCCCCCCANTACCAGCATCTAGTTTTAAAATAGCTCAGTAAGCAAGATTGAGAGTATGTAGACAAGACACAGAAGAAATTATAAATCTGGGAAAATACATCCCAATCACTTTTTAACAATCAGCTCAACCGAGCAACCTCTGAGTGTGTCCAAGTGGGTCCAGACATGACACTGGCTGCTAAGATTCTCTTACCACCAGCAAGGCTGCAGATCTGCTACGGTCTAGGACATTATCTGCCCCTTACAGACAGATACACAACCCAGAGAGCTCCACAGCTCTTTGCTGACCGCTTCCTGTCCCTCCTAAGTTTAGCAGATGTGCAGTGACACACAGATGAGCTGAGCCACTCTGCTACTTGCCACAAGGCGCGTACTTCCAAACCCCTACCACAGACGTGCGTGGGGAAGGAGGCAGAAGGACTTCATGCTCTTATCAGAAGCCTCAAGGCTTTAAGAAGTTAAACCTGACCAGTCTTAGGAACCAGTAATGGAATTAGCTTACATCCTTCCAGAAGGCCAACAGAAACCCCTGGCATTGCAGAAAGTCCTGGGGGGTGTGACTCAAGCTGAAATTGAACATTACAGAGTAACAGACAGAAAACATGTTTAGTGATGTATACGGACCAAGAATGGATGAGAAGGGACTGATGTCTCCTTTTATGCACAGGCTGCTCTTAAGGTTCCCAAAATTTTCCCTTCTTCTTGCAGCTACAAGATTTTCCCCCTGCCTCCCTCACACCCTTTGTTAGCAGGTGACTAAGAACAAGGAGAAAACTGGGACAATCTGTAATAAGTGACTCTCACACCTTAGGAAATACAAACCTGAAAATAATATATATAAAAAGAAACCAAGATTACCATCTAATATCAATTTGGGGAGCTTTAAGAAAGAAAACTGAACTAAAGGATCAAGCAACTAACATAGGATTATCAGCAGGATTAGAAATAGGGAGCTGAGTCTTATTTTGAAAGAGGCAGTGGACAGACTCCTACCAATGTCAGTAGATTCTGAATGAATGAATGCCCACGAGCAAGGTTCCACTTCCTTTTAGACTGCTAGATTTGCATACTGATTTTGGTCTAATGGGTATCAGAGAGAACAACATGGGATGAAGAGTTGCCCTTGGACAGGAGAAACAGCCCCAACACTGACACAGGTTTTCTCATTGTTCCAAAAAGGCTGACAAGCATCTGAAGTAACACTCTACTGGACTTGCATCGCACAAATAACAGGAATAGCAGAAACTAGAAATACATGACATAAAAATGATGTCGTGGTACGAATACTGTGATAGCACACTAACATTACTTGAAGTAAAACCCCTCTCAAATTGAAGGTCAAATTCTTCACACGGTTAAAAGGAAAAAGTGCCATCTGATGTCAGCTATGTGTATTCCCTGAAGTACAAATTGTTAATATACTTTCCAAAGTTTTATTTTCTGAGCTTTAAAAAGTATGTATTTGTTTTTTCATACAGGTAACTAACCTTACTTGCAGCATAAAAGTGGTTCAAAATAAGTGACTCAAAATTACTGTCCAAGGAAAAAAAAAAAAGATTCTAAGTTTTTACTATTCAAATAGAGCTTTTAGCTGCAAAACAAAAAATAATTTGAACTCAAAATTGCTTTAGGTAAACCTGTACGTGACAGAAAACTGGGAGAGGGACCTAGAGTGTTTCATGTGTTATTTGATCTTCACACACATGCACAACTTTTAAATTAGTCTTATGGTATCCAAAACCTATTTGCTTTATAGTAATGTAAGATGAATCAACGTTTGCCTGACTTGGAAATCTCAAGGCTTTTAATATATATTATACTACGTACAGCCTGTATATATGTAAGTTTATCTATACAATACAGACATCTCTACTACATTTCCTTAAGGATTTCATCTCCAAAAAGAGTCATTTGCACATAGCACTATTTGTGTGACTTCTACCCCAGACAGAAAAACTAATTTCAAGTAAAACTATATAACATATCAAATAAGTTATTCAGACTTCTTTTTGTTGTTAAAATCAAACAAACACTTTCCCTCCCAAAACCTCTTTGCTCTTAAGTGGGTTTGTTTGTTTCCATATCTAGCTCAAACTGCATATGTAGCAATTCCTATTTCATAACCATTATTTTTCTGCGCCTCTTAAAAGAATGACTGCATCATGACTAGAGCAGCATGGGAAAGGAACAGATAAAGATGACCCCAACGGGTTCCCAGAAACCAGAAAATATTTACAGAAAAAAGCCCTTGATCTAAATTTGACATGTGACACATCGCTGTTGGTACAGACAGTGTTTTGGAAGACTCAATATAAAAGCTTTGTGTTAAGAAACCATTTGTGGGGGCTTTGGTTTTTATTTTTTTTTCAAGTTATTGTCAGTTTTTGCAACAATCAATGGACCAGAATCAACCCTGAGATGTCTAACATGTCTAAAACTAGGAAAATGGTGGTGTTTTCTTTTTAAGAGACAAAACAAAAAAAAAAGAACATTTTTGCCTTACAAGAGGTTTCATCCAGCAGTGTGGTTCTGAGCTCCTCTAGGAGGATACTGCTGCATCTCCACCCCCAGCACTCAGAACAGAGCCAGGTCTCCTGAGCCCCAGTCCGCATATTACACTGAAGAAAATGACTTTCAAATAGTCTAGAAAGGGTTTATTACAGCTCCACAACTGAGCCTAATCAGTTCCATGCTATGAATAATAACACCTACACAGCCACACGAATGACATACGGAAGTACTGGGATGGTAATGGTCTCTCTATTGATCAAGTTAATGCATTTATGTTACTCAGCAGTGGGATTCTTGCCCTGCTTGGAGGAAAACACTCCTGAAAAAGCCTCTAGGACTCCCCTCCCTTAGCTGTGTCACTGCTAAATGACATGTGTTCATCTGTGAGACATGCACACATCAATTATAAACATGCTTTACATATAAATGTGTAAACAAGTTTTTACAAGGAGCATGGTATGATTTCCATGCACATTTAGCACATGTCCAACATTACACCAGTGTAAGACCTGGTTCTGCACTGTAATTTCCCCAGAGAATCACTTGACCCTTACTGGAAGCCATCAGCACCGGATGCTTCTGGGTTTTGCATAAGAATTCCCTCCAAGGCAGAGGATTGAGGGAACAATAGTGGCACTGCTATGCTCTACACTACACAGGCACAGGCAAATCAAGTCAGCACTTGCAAAGGGATGGACCAAAAGAACAAAGAAACCTACTACCTTTGCATTTCCATCTAAGGTATCACATTCACTTGAATTGTTCCTTGTTCTTGACATCAAGGAAAGTCTTTAAGGCAGCAATGGTGATTTCATAAACCTTGTGTAACTCCCAAAGCCTTTGGTAAGGATCAAGATGTCCAACTGAACTCTAGCTCAAAAAACATAGTCTGGTATCTGAAAACTATAATATATCAGATTTTATTTCCTTTCTAGTAAACAAAAAACAATTCAAAATTGCGCCACTGCCTCTGGAAACTGCTGATTTTGGTTTAAACTTGCCAGTTTCAGGACAGACCAGCATTTATGTTTTTTCCCTTTCAGGAAACACTTGTCTGAAGTGTTTGTCTTTATGCTCACTTCAAAAATAGTCACCTGGATTACAGAAATGCTCCACACCAGTATTCTGTGTACTGAAAATCAGCATTACACAGCTTTTTAAAATATTCTTTGAAAAGACAGTTCATGATAAAACAAGCAGAAACATTTTTCATGTTTCCTTTTAATCGGGTGTAACAAACGTGGCACAGCTGCACAGCACTAGCTGTGAAGTCCTGATCGAGACTATAAATATCAAGGTTTAGATCTTACAAGCTTTCTCCCTGCCAAGCTCTTAATGAGGTTCAAGAGACACCTCTACAGGAAGGGTCTGGGCAATCAAGACAAAACTGTGCATTACAAGAAGACACAGCCTCACAGCTCAGAGGCAGCATAAGACCTGCACAGATTGAAGTGGTATATAGACACTTGCTGCCTTTCCATAAGGAAGTGCATTTTAACAGCATTTGTTAGTTAGGATGACACTACTTAGAACCAAAGGACTGATAACTTGGCTCTTAACTTGTCTTGCCACTGGCACAACCCACTCTAGCTTGCTCCCGTTTCAAGATGTCTGGCTCAAACACAAAACACTGAGGAGAACTGAGGGCAAAGCAGATGGGAACTGCCAAGTTCACACAATGCTGGCTCCCAGCTGAGGGGAAGGTGCAGAACTTCTACACTGTAGCTACAGAAAGCCGTGATGGGAACCAGACTGCAGATTTAACATCAAGCTGAACCACACAAAAAGCCACAGGGATTTGCTCTTAAATTACTTCATGGTGACCTGCAAAAAATCCAGGGGCACAGGCATGGATGGAATTTCTGCTGTATGTTCAAAGAGTCTCTTGCACACAGGTACTTCCAGAGCAAGAGGATGTTTTTACACCTCAATTTTTACACTTGTGTCAAGAATATAAAGTTTTGTGGCTTCCTGGCAGTTCCTGGCAAACTCTGCAACATCAGAGAGTTGGCAAAGACCTTTCTCAGCCCCCATCTGCAGGACAAACCAAATCCTGAGCAAAGGCTACATTTCCCTTGACTACCTCAACAAAGGTAAAGAAAGATGAAGAGTTTCAAACAGTGATTAAACTCATCCCTCAAGTGCTCTGACTGTTAACACGCCATGTTATTATAATCCTCCCTGATCCTCACTCTCCCTCAAAAAAGAGAATCCCTACCACAACAGGAAGAGATGAGATCTGTTATTTACCACGAGGGGGATGGCAGACTTCATTTCTAAAAGTTCATCTCATAATCTTTCCCCTTAAGCCACTTGTTGGTTAGCATTTCAGATTTTTACCAAATCAAATCTGCTTCCAATGTAGCTGAATTGAAAAACAACCAAACTAATAAAACACACTCCCAACAAACCTGTTTGCACAATGACAATAACGCGTTTAATAAAGAAAAAACAAAGGTATTCCAGAGTACATCTGTTGGAACAGGCCTCCACAAATACTACCACTGAGACCTGGATAGGGTATTTCATAAATTAACATTAAAACTTTCAACATTAGGCCAAAAATTAGAAAGGATTGAGAACTGGAGGGAAAGGAAGAAGATAAAAAGAAGAATCAGCAGTGAACAAATAAAGGTCAGGATTACAACAATTTGGAACTTTCATCTAATTTGCCATGGATTTAGAAACACAGGTGGTTTAGGCCAACTTCATATTCTTTATCACTGCCAGATCACAAAGGGCAAACCCTTGCCCATGATGCAGAGCCAGTTCATCTCCAACACTAATAGCACAAGCCAGTTTCAAAAGCAGTTGAGACTTCTTCTAAATAAATCAATGATCAATAATAGTAAGGAAAAAACCACACACGTCACACAGCACAGTGGCACTTCTGAGAACAGCACATCCAAATACAAGCAGCCATCAGGGAGACAAGCAGAGTCCCACACGACAGTAATAGATCCCTTGAAAAGAGACTTGCATTAGAGAAAAAATGGGTTTGTTGGGGGGTTTGTGGTAAAAGGCAATCTTGTTTTCAGCTCCTGTTTACCTCAGAAAAAGTGATTTCCCAGTGATCTTTTTTGCTTGAGAGAAATAAAGAACAAGCTCTGACAAGCCAGAGAACAGACTGGGAGCCCTCCCAAACTAGCCAGCAAAGTGTTCTTGAAAAAAAACTTTTCCTCAGACTGTCTTAGCTGTAAGCCATCTCGCTCAGGCAGCTAACAACAAAAAGGGAGCACTCAGATTTAAAGAGGTTGACTAAATATTCCTTCCCTAGAGATCATTGTTTACTGTCCTCATTTTTCTGCCATGTGATCATCTCATTCAATTCTCTCGCTGCCCAGTCTTTTCCCGAAAGCATTTGGCAGTTGTGACCTGAGCTTTGGATGGAAAATCACAGCAAACCTTTACACATCATGGAGAAAGAAAACACAAGCCCTGTATTGGCTTGGGGTGGAGTTTTATCTGTGCACAGGTCACCTTCAACCAAAAGTAGTGATATAAATATGTAGACCCCCACACAGCTTTGTGATTAGAAGTCATAAAAGCAGACTGGTGCCTATTAGTGGGGACGAGCTTGAAGAGAAAGTAAAAAAATACCCCATGGCATCAAAATGAGCAGGACAACCATGCAACATTTCATGCAGGTCACCAGTGAACACGGATGAGAACCAGATAACACTTTGAGAACAGAGACCAGGTAGGGTGGTACGACTGTGGACACACCTCAGTTACACAGAGAGACTGCTTACCCTCGGTTTTACTGGTAGTACCATCTTTAGGCAATTTAAAAAAAATAAGGAAAGGGTTAATAGGGAAAATTAGTAACATCAATAGAAGCGGGCACTATATATTAGCTACAGAAATATGAAAAAAATATAGTTAACACAATTAAATAAAGGAAAAAAGTTTGAGCAGCAAATCAAAGCTCGAAGTATCTGAAGAACATGCTTGCAGGTTTTCCCTCCTGCAATAACCAACCTTTGCCAAACTCCATTTTTGTTGTTCACCTCACTATTTCTCCCATAGGAGTGTGCTGGTGACAAGTGTTCCTAGTAGTTCAAAAGGAAGAAGGGTCCTTTAGGAGCAGCCTTTTCTTTTTTTGCATCACTTAGAGTGCATTTGCTGCCTTTCTCTCACAGCCTGTTTTAAGAGCAAGACTACCACTGCATTCAGTTTCCCAGCTTCAAGAACAAAGCCAACATTAGAAGGTCCTTTCCCTGCCTCTTCCGTTCTTCCTCATGACACAGGAGTGTGTGAAAGCAGTTTTGCCACTGAAGTCAGCGTGCAGCGCGACAGAAAAACAGTTTCACCTGGAAGCTCGAAAGCACACTATTATGTGATCAACTTCATAGTCTGTGTTATGTTTCCTCTGCAAAGTATCTAAGTCTTGAACCAAGTAGAAACAATTCAAATCGGAAAAAGAATTCAATGTCCAAACCAAATCCATCCAACGTATTTAAGCGAAGGTAAAATACTTCAGATATGAAGAAACCTACCTACAGAAGGGATCTATAGAAACCATCCCTATTTAATTCACCAAACCTATTTTATTAGGTTAAAGACCAATTCCCTCACAGCCAGAAGTAACTTTTCAACTGACTCAATGAAGAAAATCCATACAGCTTAAACTAAGATCACTGACTTCTGATATTTCTTCCTCTTGTAAAGAGAAATCGGTGCAAAGTCTAGAATTAGATGACAATGAAAAAAGGAGAAAGAGAAACTAGTTCAGACGATCAGCTCTGCTCATAACCGAGTTGAAGCTCTGCAAATTTTGTCAATCACTGCCTTGCCTTTCCTCCTCCAAGCCTCCTTCAACGGCATCTCCCAGAGAGAAAGATCAAATGCAAACTCTGTTGTAAGAAACCCTGTAAGAAAGGGATCTATGATGCTTTGAGAGAAAAATGATGTGTGGCTATAATCCAAGAAGAGTCAGCATAAGGAACAGATACTTGTATCCTGTGTGGTGAAATAAAAGGCCAGCTTCTCCTCTTTGCTTCTACACCTATCTCTTTTGTAAAACAGAGAGCAGTCAAACTCAACTAAGATGTTCTATTCAAAGCATAAAACAATTAACAAAAAACCAGTTTCAGGAAAAGAGGGAAGGACAAGAAGGGAACGTCAAAAGAAACTGAGCAGTATTTCCCTCAATAACAACATCCCAGAATCAGAATAAGATCTGCTTTTCCCCAGAAAGAAGAGTGAGACGCAGACTATTAAACAATTCAAAACCTAAGAAGTTGCTTCAAGTCAGTCCTGTAGCAAATTTTTTCCTTAATCCCAAAGGGCAAGAGATTCCATACTGATCCTAGAGAGCTGGTAACAGAGATACGTTCTTCTATTTAGAGTTAATATTCAAGTAACACTACGAGGCACCTTCTGCTAGTAAAGAAAACTAACTGCAAGAGTAGAACATGTAGATTTACCTAGTGATGCGTATGAGCCTGGGGGCAAGGCTGCAGCAGAACTGAAGGGGATGGATGCTCCAGAAGACGTCACTTTTGACTTGGCACTAGCTGCTGCATTCACATCGACGTCACTGCGGGATCGCTGCAGAGATCCTGGTGTTGACACAGATTTTGTACTTACTGTAGATGCTGCAGATGGGAGTGGGAGATCCAGAATAAAGAAGATTAATTTTTTTTTTTTGAGCTGTGTGCTTCAAAGAGCTTGACAAGCAGTTTAATGTACTATTTTTAACACTCCCTGCTGGCACTGAAATATCTCAACTAAGAATGCTTTATCAGGGCAATGTGGGCTTCCCCACACTGCCTGCAAAGATATTTTAATGCTGACCTGAAGCTACCTCTAAGAACTTTATCAGAAACTAGCGTATATGCTGAGATCAAAAAGGCTACCAGGCCAGTAACAAAGAAATTTCTAATGGAACTAGATGGGAAAGTTCAGTCACAGTACCCATCACCAGCATGTGAGCTGCTGGCCAAAACAGACCTGCAGGTCCTTCAGTCCAGGCTCTACCAACTTCCTTTCCAACACCTCATCTTCTCATGAGGACTGCTGTTCCCATCACTTGTTGATGCTTACCCTCTTAAGGCATGGAGCTTTTCTAATCAGCTGCAAGCAAACATGCATTTGTGTGCACTATGAAGTAGGTTCCAAACCAGTATCTCGAATCAAAGGTCTCAGTAGTGTGTAGTGTATACACAGATCAGACAGAACCCGATCTTGGTCAGGTGTAGAAGGCAGCTTACCTTCTACCAAGAAAGTTTCATCTGTTATATATACTGTATCAAAATGTGCTATACAGATTATTGTATGCATTTACTTAAGACAGGAAAGCTGCACCTAAATGTTCCATCTAATCGTAAAACCAGGTTAGCAGTGAGATGGAATTTAACACTGTAGAACTTGTGTGCAGGCGATGCCTCCAGTGAGTGCTGAAACCACAGAAAATAGGTGACAGAAAATTGTAAAGCTGAATGCACCATTAGACTATGTAGCTGTATGTCTTATCAGCAGTAGTTCATTCCAGCTGCTACACAGCTAAACATACATCGGCTTCAATTTTCAAGGCTTTTTAGGCTGCCCTTCAAGTGCAAGCAAAAGCAGATTTACTAACTTTCAAAAGCATGGTTATATCAGCAGTCGAAGCACAGGATGTGGTGTACACCCCAGAACTAATTAAAAATTTTACACAGTAAGTTATCATTTTTAGAGGCAGTAAACAGTGCTGATCAAAGTTGTTCTTTGCATATTACAGTGTCTGAAATTCTCATTCTAATTCACACTTCCTCAGCAAGACCTGAGCGCATTTTTCAGCTTCTGTTCTCACCTCTAGATGTAGTGCTTCCAGTAGGACTTCTTTTGGCAGAAAATGGACGGCTAGAAGTTAATATAAACATTTATTAAAACAAACCTGGTATTTCATAGTCACCAGTAACAATGCTACTCTGTTCCTTCAGCAGACAATTGAGTTATTCATATATACAGGAATAGACTAAAAAAGCTTATTGAAGAATAAATACAGCATCACCATGACATTCCTACAAAATCACTAAAAAAATAGCATGCATGTTACTTGAGCAAGAAGAGATTTTTTTTAAGAACCTTTTTTGTCAATTTAAAAAGTAACATCCGGAAGTTATGGATATTTTTCATACAGGTCTAACACCTAAATGACAACTGGATCCTCAGTTGAGTCTATCTCTAGGAGAAGCCAGAATACATACATTCAAGAGAAGACTCACATACTGATTTCACAGTTATTTCTCAAGTTGTTTAGTCTTATTTTTTTCTCCTCTTATAAGGAGAGAGGCAGACTTACACCTCTAGGGTTAATGCTAAACACAGAATTTCAATCCAAGCACTGCTATAAGGAATGATTAACAGAATACGCCGAGAAAAAGCATCCTAGAAAAGTTATTTATGGAATCAAGACAATGGTGAGGGTTTTGTTGGGTCTTGTTTGTTTGTTGTTTTTCTTTTTAAAGTAACAGGATTTGATGTTTTTTAACTTAATACTACATTCACAAAATAAAATAAAGTCTGGAATAATCAGGTGTTAATGCCAAACAGTGACCAGATCAGGCAAAGGAATTCAATGCAGCTATTCAGTGCAGCTCCAATTCAATGCAGCTATCTTTAGCTGTTTAAATAGAGAGGTGGTGACACTGAAAAACTTACTTGAGACTCTCCTGGGAGCTAGAGGAGGAGCGATCTGACTGGGGTAAGGAAACAATGCTGTCAGAGTTCTTCAAATGTGACTGCAGGGCCTTCTGGTAGGAAGACTCCAAGGTGTGGTACAAATGCTCTGCCTCTCTGCCAAAGTGACTGTGGAAACCCCAGTAACACCTGGAAGAAAAACACAGTACTGTGAACATTTTCCTGTTGTGTTTCAGGGGGCAGTGGAGCACAGATCCAGTCAGAGTCCTTTTCACTGCTGGCATTAGTGGACTCATTAGCCCAGTCATTTCAACTGTCTACTGCCCCTATGACACACTTAGCACTTTCTTCAACCTATTGTATTGTTAAAACGGCCACTGAAAAGACAAAATAAAAGAAAATGAGAGGAACCCACCACTTGGTGGGTAAGTAAAAGTACAGATAGTCAAAAAAGCTTTATTACAGAAGAAACCCTCATCCCTCTGGCTGCCTTAAGTACAGAGGAGGTGGTAGGACCACTAGCTTGTTACTAGTTTGGGACAGGATGCTCGACAGTCATATCTAAAACATGCCAAGAGCAGAGCACACACACACGGGCCTGACTCAGGAGAGCATCAGCTGGTGGTGTCCTCTTCCTTCAGTTTAACAAACAGCTCTTCTACAATACCATGAAGACAAATCTTCTGTACTGAGTTGAGGCTGCTGACTATCTTCTTGGGAAGAAGTAACAAGGAAAAGGAAAGAGATACTCCTATAGACTTCCAGCCAGTGCCATGCTGAAAATAAGAGCATTTAAAGATGAGGGACAAATTTCTCTCTGGTCCCAGTCTCCTGGCTCATGGCTAACCACTATTCACCCTCATCACAAAGGAGATGAAGACTCTTGGCACTTTTCAGGGGACAGCTAATGGCCAGCTTAAGAGTAAGATAGTTAGTTCAAATGAATCAAGAATTGTTTGTGTGACAGCCAGTCCTCACAGAAGTCACACACATTCTCACGCCACTAGAACGAAACAAATTTCTGCCTTACAATCAGCCACACTGTTATTTGAGATACATGGGAAGAGAAAATTAAGCTTGCTCTCTGGAATCTCATGCCATTCTCCTTGCTGACTATTCAGCTTAACTAGATACCTGCTGTGAAGTCTCAGTGTCTGCTGTATTTTTCAGTGATGGACATGCTCTCTTTCAAAAGGATTTAAGCAGTCCTACTGTGAAACACCTCTGCTTATAACATAGCATTTAGATTAACAAAATTTGTTGTTCATTGATTTAATGATTTACAGCATCTTGCTTCTGAAGAAAAATGTTCCTGCAGTGATCTGTTCAGAAGAGCATGATCCTGGTATATCAGCACACTACTGTAAGTAGCACGACACATTAAGGGCAATGCAAGAGATCTCCAACAGAAGAAAAATAATTGTAGAGTTTCATATAAACACACACAAAGATAGCACTCCAGTGTTGTAAAACATAAGCTTAATTTAGGATACAATTTTAAAAGTGTACTAGCACAAGGACGTTTGTTTCAAGAGTAGCAAATAACTTATTCTTGCATACAAGCCAAAAAGAAAATTAAAAATATTAGAAACTTTTGTACTAAACAGAAGAAATCTCAGTTTAATTTTGATGTTTGAGTTGCTTTCAGTTAAGACAAGGTTCCTAGTTCTTCCCTCTAGACCCTTGAACAACTCAGGTAAGCTTATTTGCTTAGATAGAAAGACAATAAGGTATTACAGGAACAAAGTGAAATAAGCACCATTAGAAGATGTGTGATACATGTGTAACTCAGCCCTGTGCAATCACCTCATGTGACATTTGAGTACACAATCCCCTTAAAGCCAAGGGAAAGTTGGCATCAGCTGCCAGGAGAACGTAACTTTTCTGGACTTCAGTCTCCAACATGCAATACCATTGACTTACAACACAACAGGGGAAAAGGAAGAGAAGACGACACCAACAGCAGCTTCCACTTACTTTCTTGCCTCTATCCTGGCTTCCGAGTCTGCATCATGGATTCCCTTCTTTATTGTTTCCGCTAACACTGATATGTGTCTGAAATAAGAAAAATTAATCCACCAGTCCACAACGATGTGCCACACTTATAAACAAATGACTAATTTAATTTTGCTTT
>VZTM01013397.1:556307-568366 GCA_013400555.1 Jacana jacana
TTGTCTCCAAGAACAAAGAGCTCATCACATCTTCCCATTTCCATTTAAAAATCCTTTGGAGCCTTTATTTATTTATTTATTCTTGCAAGTCGATTTTATTTCACCCTCATTGTATTCTTTACAGATCAGTCTTTAGTTAGCTGTTGAAATTGTGTGGGTGCAAAACCACTCTATTAACCCTTAAATAATCTTGGACAGTCTAGGGCTAAAGAAATTGTGTCTCAGTCTCTTCTTTCATAATTACTTTCCCTGTTAATTAGTCTGAAGTGCTGTAGAAAGTTCAGCAGCTCCTGATAGACATGTATTCGCCTTCACATCATCTCACTTTAGGGTGCAAAAGGAATATTGAGCTAAGGGATTCACTCAGCCAGGTTTTCCAGGGCTGGTACAGGAGACACTCTCCAAACAGTGACTGCCAGAACTACAGGTACGAATGTGTGTGTGTGCACATAGGTACACGCTTTTTTTGTGACAGCAATATCTCTAGTAGAGATATCTGATATAGTCTCACCCCTTGGATTATTCTTTCTCCAAAATTAACCTTCTTAGACATAAGTAGGAGAGAATTAACCAACTTACTTTCAGAGCTTACCTTTCTAGGGAGTGTGTTTGCCACTCCTGCAACAGCAAGTCTAAAAATTCAAAACAGCGCCTGAGAGAAGAAAGACAAAAAATGCTGAGTTCTAGAAGTTAACAGAGGTGCACTGACTTAGCCAAACCTGCCTCCAAACTGCAGACACCTTTTGTTACGAAACCTTTTGGGACAATAGAACTCAGTAACAAGCCTGATTTAGGTGTGCAGAAAGGACCCCTAGCACATCTACGTGACACTATCAACAGCACACCACTTCTGCTGACTGNNNNAACAGCACACCCCCTCTGCTGACTGGCTCCCAGAAACGTGTCGCTACAACGGCTACTAGCAGGGAACAGGAATATGTTGTTTAACACATCAAAATAACATGACATTATTATTAGATGGTTGGACTTGAGGATCCCAAGGGTCTCTTCCAACCTAAATGATTCTATGATTATAACATGTAAGCACAAAGAATGTTTTTCTTTAAGGAAAAGCGTGTTTTCTTCTCCACAGTGCTGTGGCTTATAGGAGACAGATAACTTTGAACTGGACCCCCACCTCATGGGAGAGAATGAGATGCAATCTTTAATAAGCATGGATATCAACCTTTTCATGTAAAAAGGGAATAAATTTAAATTCTCACCTTCTAACTGCAACAGACTTGGAGGTACAATTACTGGTTATGATGGGTATTAATCGAGGGATGTGCGTATGCTAGAAGAAAACAAACAACAAACCCAAGAAGTAATATTTACACCAGAGTTGCATGCAATGAAAGGCTGCCTCCTTCAGCCACCTGAGCACAGGATGTAGATATTTACTTTTGTTCAAATCATAAAAATAGAGCTGCTGAATAAAAGAACACTATCAGATATGGACAGATATTTTTATTACTAAAATATTTTATATTTTATCCATTAAAATATCATTAACAAGTATTTTATTTCCTTCCATAATGACAGGCTCCAGTGAGTCAAAGAGCTGAAGTCACTGTAAGAAGGTCTAAACTGTCAGTGGTGACAACTAGAGACATGTCAGGCTATTTACAGCTTCCCCAGTGAATCACTAGGCAGAAGTCACCCCCAAGACCTAATGGCACTGTCTGTGAGGAGATTTAAAGCATAATCAAGAGGATAAGCCTGTCCTGCAAGGCAAGTTTAATATCCATTCAAAGAAAAAAAGTTTGCTCAGCTCTTAGAGGAATGAAAATATTACTACTCCGCAGAGACACTTCTACTTTATTGGCAGGGCTTAACTATCATTATCTACTCAAGGCTGCACGATGCCTGAGAAAGCCAAGCCCAGCACAACCAGAAAGTGGAGTAGGCACTCAATTTTCATTGCAGTAACAATCACATTTTTTCAGAAACACCACAGTATTTGCAGTGATAATATTTTGCTCTCTTTTGATGTATACTTACTCGAATGATTAATCTAACTGCTACAACACCAGAAGTGGCCATGACTTTGGCACTATTCGGAATTAGATTAAAAATCGTTGGCATGATGGCTTCGGCCCCATGGTCAAACTTGTTTCCCAGAACTGATGACAAATGTCTGAAAAACAGAATGAAGTCATGCTGGTAAGCGTGCTGAGGATTAAGCCAGTCAGACTTCCACACAACATTTGACATAAGCACATCTGACATCGCACTCTTCCCAACTGTCACCTCCCCTCGAACTCCAAGGGACAGAAAAGACCATGTGTCAAATAATAGTTTATTTACTTTCATTTCAAACTCATGTTCTATGTTTATCTGAACTCTTGAGAAACAGTAAGTTCAGNAACTCACTAGTCTGCGTCACATTTTCTCTGAACCTGTCTATTTTGCCTTAATATGGATAAATGGAAAAAAAAAAAGCTTAGAAACACTGCAGTGTCTTTTTCTTGAAGCATTTCACAAAGGATAAACCATCAAAAAATAAGAACTGGCACAATCCAAACAAAACATATGCATTTTCAGCTTAACTGTTCAACCTTTCCATACTCGGTGCATGAATACACGGCTTGATATTCATTCAGCATCTCAAATCAGCACTGTTTAAACCTCAACAACAGATTAGAACAATTACAAACAGTGACCTACATGGACATAGTTTTAAACAGCTATAGAAAAATCATGTTCTACCTACAACTGTATAGTACTGGCAGCCCAAGTTACATCCTAAATGCATTTTAATCAGCATCTGTTCCCTTTTTCTACATCATTTTTCAAGCGTATCTAGAAAGTAAACTTACCCCAACGTGATACAAGCCTCTCGCACTACTTGAGACCGCAGATCTTTAGCAGATAATTTAAATGCTCCATCCAAAAGTCTTAAGTGTTGGAAGAAATTATCATATTCTGCAGCTCCAGCCAGAAGTAAGGAGCGTATCTTTTTCAACTGTTGGCACCATAAAAGAAAGCAGTGATTGTTAATGAGCAATAAACACAAGAACAGTTATGTTCAGGGCTGATCATTTGGTTTCCAGCATCCTTGTTCAACTGTTCTTCAACATGCATTGAGGAACTGTGTTGTTAAAGCTCAAGGAATTCATTATTTTGGATCTTACATTCAACTTGTAGGCAGGTACAACAATACAAACACTCTAGCTAACTGCTATAGGAATCTTGAAGTGTTGCAAGCAGCTACTCAAACTGTATTGTTAATAATCCAAACATTACTTTTTAAAGCCAAAGGGTATCCTCAAGTTTTCCTCTATTCCACTTAGAAACCATCTATTTACAACAGTCTCTAAAGCATAGGTCCTCTCACTATTATAGTAACAAAATGACTAGACTTAAAGGGCATGGCTCACAGTCAGCTCTGAGTAATACTGACATATCAAGAATATGTCCATTGATTTCATTAAAAAAATTACCTATTTCTATTAGAGGTGGAACTCTGACCACAACAAAATGGGAAATATTACAGGGACCACCATTTCATCCTGTGGACATTCTTCTGAACATCTTCACAGACCCTCATGTATACCAACATGTAAGTGCAGTGCCACAGTTTAGCCTCAGTGTTAGTCAGAACAAGAAACAAAAACCCCTGGAGCCGAATCAGCAGCGTTCACCCCTCAGATCTGTAACACAGGATTTAACCGACACGTCGACGTTTCACCGGCCATGAAGGCCTACACTTTCAGACAAGACCAGGCATCTATTTATATCATGAATACACAGCTCACCTCAGTAAATAAAACTCAATCTTGGCATGCATAATGTGATTTTCCACTTCCTTGTTTCCCACAGTCGTATTTATCCATTCAAAACTTAAGTGTGTGAATTCTTTCTGCATAGTTTTACACCTCCTTTTACAGAAGTGTAAGTTCTCTATAAGCAAAGTGACTTTTTGCTTCACTGTGAAGTCTTAAAGATATTCTGAATACCACATTTGATTTCACCGTCTGCTAGCAAGTTTCTAGCTTTACATCTGGATTTGCTGCATGACCTCCACTTCAACCTGATGCTGCCTCACCACATTCTTGTAGAGCAAGTAGCCTTCTCCTTTGCAGAGGTGGTTTAAATTCAGTCTCATAAGGAAACATTTTCCCTAAAGCTTGGGGGAACATAACAGATGTTCACCGTTTACACTGCGTTCTAGTCTTACTCTGAGGTTCTCCCAGTTCCCTCTTCATGAAGTTAAGCTCAGTGCAGGAAAACCTTATGTTAACAGAGTTCATATCCACCTTCACTACTTACCGCAGAAACTCTCTGTTCCCAGTCGTGCTTATCATCTGAAAGGATCTCTCTTATTTTGTTTATTGATTCCTCCAGATCCCGGCTAGAATAAATCTGCAAATTTAAATACAAAAGTAGCATCATAATGCAAGGTTTACTCCAGAAAAATCAGATCACTTCCCCACTCCGTTCTTACATCCTCTGCTCCTAATGCTTAGATGGCACATGCTAGCCTTGGACATGGATGCTTTGTGAAGAATTTACACCCGTTTCCTGCAATCAGAAAATTACTAAATGCCAACATAATGATTAAAGGATGGTATTTTATTATTTTACCATACTTTCACAATTTAAGCAGCATCCCTCCAGCCACTAGTAGCTATATTAGTGAAGTCCTGCAGAAGATCATTAATGGATACGTGTGCTGTTCAGCTGTCCCAAAAATAAAGCTCTGGTGAAGAAGGAGTATGTGACACCTCAGCTATTCAGCTAAATTCATTAGCAAACATGCACTCACAACAGCAGCAATCCTGGAGACACAAGTCACCTTTATTGCTTTCAGTTCCCAGATGGTACAGATGAAATGCAGAGAAGCCCCTCCTGACTCAAGTTTCTGTTACAACCAGACTCCACTGTACGGCATACACATCCAGATCCAGCTATACATCTGCTCCTGTGATACTTCCACCACAACATCCCCACCCCTCCACCCCTGTTCCTTCCACTTCTGAGGGTTTCACACAAACTACTGGCAAAAACCACCATTTAAGACTTGCTTCCCTCCAACTTCAAACTTGTCTTCCCGTTAAGGTGACTTGTCAACGTGACAATGAAGCACCACTTGCCAGTGACTAGGACTAGAACCTACATCCCTTGTCTTCGTTTTAGTACTGCATGTTTTAACACCATTCTACTTACCTGAACTGTTGGGACATCTTCAAATGCCTTAATGAAGTCTTCTTCATCCACAGCACCTGCTCCCTCTTTGGCTGCTGACACACAAATGAAAAAGCCTTTTCAATCTCCTTATCAAGGAGAGAATCAATTAAGAAACCACCAGCTATCAAGGCACCTGATCAGGAGAAAGTTGACTATCCATGCAGCCTCAGAGTGCTGCAGTTGTAACGAAAATAGAGACAAAGAATTCAATGCCAGACAGACCAGACATTCACAACATCCTTCAACTCCTAGGCACAGAGGGCACATTAGGGAAGTCATTACAGTAGTCACTCAAGAGTTAGGGGACCTAGTCTGAAAGATGAAAGGGAGTATTTACTTTAATTATATGAGAGATTTTATTTTAAAGGACTTAATCCCATCCATTATAGATGAAGGTGCAGATCTGACAGGTGCACAAACAGACGAACGTTAAGGAAGACAAATAGTCTCTGGAATACTAATCAGATTAGAGACTGTCCGATACAGGGAACTCTCCATTCCTCGAGGTCACACGTAGGTTTATAAGCACATGTAAAGTTATTGCCCACATTCAGAATTACTGCTCAGTTCTCTTTCTGTACCTTCACTATCAGCAATGCCCAAAGGCCTTAGAAGAAATCCAACGTGTTGTGTTTAGATTATACGGGTTGAAGTAGCTGTAAGCAGCCTGCCTCAGTTCAGCTACAGTTGCAACTATAAAAGCAAAAGTCTACACACTGCAACACAGACGTGACCAACACAGACAGAACTGCACAACCCCAACCTTCCACAAACACAAAACACATTATAGGGATGTGGGAACTGCTTGGAAATTCATCTTACCAAGGTCCAGTTATAGCATACAGATAGTGTACATACAATTTCACAAGGGAGAAAATTTTTCTGGGGCTCCTTTTCCTAGGGGCCAGTCTGGAAACCCTTGCAATATGCTCCAACATGTACAGTATAAACACTTCACTTAAAGGTCCATTCACGTATGCTATTGGCTTACTTGAAGACTTGGTGCCCAGAGCTGCAGACCCAAGTCTGCGGGTAGTCCCCATCCCAACTCTGCGAGAGTTCGCAGGGGCCTTTGAAGATGTAGAGGAGCTAGCTGAGGAAGGTCTGTTCCCATCCACGGAGTCTTCATCATCAAAAATTTTATCTGTCAAATAAAGCATACTCAGATGTAACTGTGACAAAGCAAAGGGACATCCCAAGGAACATGCCCACACGATGGCAAGCAAACTATATGTTCAGGTCTGCTCTGCCAACTCTCAGCAGCATCTTCACACTAGAAATCTGGTTATTCATGACTGACCACCAGGTCACGAAACTCAATCCTTTGCTATTGCAGCCACTATGTTATAAAGCCTTTCAATGACCACATTAAGATAAAAAGTATAAACTTCAAATCCAGAGCAGAAAGATGGAAGCCACAGATACTACCCAACTGTTTGTAGTCTGTATATCTCTGATGTTGACGCCTCCAACAGCTATTTTGGCATGAGCTGTAGTGAAACCATGACCACGAGTAAATCCAATATCTAAGCATGGCAGGGATCAGACTGCTCTGTAAAACCCTCTGTCTGTACCAGATCAAGAATAAACAGCATAATCCAGGAGAGATCACATGGCAACACCCATGGTTGTTGATAAAGCACAGGCCATTAATCACAGAGCCAGCCATACAAATCCACTTTAACTTTTTAAATGGCCACCAGAGATTCTCTACAAGGAAATAGAAAAAGTTTTCTCAAATTCATAAAACCCATAAAGTGTATTAAAACTTACTGAATCCTCTATATACATCCAAAGGGAACTGTACTTCCAAATGTCAACATAAATTAACTCAAAATGAATTATAGCCACTTTGATTCTCAGTGAAGGTCACTTCAATTCCAAAGGAGTGCTTATATTGCATTTTTACACAGATTATCTAACCCACTTAAAAAAACAACCTTAGGTTGAAAGGTGACAAAGTGTTTGGACAGATGATACACATGGCACACATTATTTATTGGGACCAGAAAGTGACCTCAGTCCCCATCACTTATGCCTCTCCACACTAACGCTTTATTCAAGATTTGAGACCAGCTTCATGTCCATCCCTCTCCGATAGTCCGAGGGATACACCCGCTCTCCACTGCTACAGGAACATTCCCTTTGCAAAATTTCACTTGGCCAAAAACTTGAGCAGGTGCTTTAATCCATCCTACTCAGGAAAGCACCTGGGAATATCTAGTAACAAATACAGACTCCTACTTAGACACTAATGAGTGAAATTCTATACAGGTTGAGCTTTCTGAAGGTAAGACAATAAATTGCTAACGCTGTAGATATATTCTAGGGGAGGCAAAAGAACAGAAAGAAAAGCATGTATTGCTCTCAGCCCAACGGCCTGAAGGAGTTTTCCTTGCCCAAAGTGGTGTTGGCTCATTAACAGCTGGACACAGAAGAACCACCATAGATCATCTAAAAACTACATTTCCAATATGCACCCATGCACACGATGCCATACTCCATTTGCAGCACAACACTGAAATGACAGGTAGACAACAACATCCAACAAGTTAAGAAAGGTGGCCAAGGACATATCTCCCATTAGTGTTGATGTTGGGAGCGTTGGGATATGGCAGAGAGCCAGAAAGCCAGAAAGATGGCCAGAAAGCCATCTAAAGGAAACAGGTAATATAACCACGGTACTTCGACCGGCATTCAGGCAAAAGTGAACAAATGAACCTCAACTTCAAGAAATGTAAGGTCACCGAGCTAAAGAGAACATAAGCCTGTCTCTAACACAGTGCCTTATTGACACTAGTCATGTTCTAACACACACAATTCAAAAATAGTTTGAAAAGAACTCAAGAGAAGGACCGTGAGAATGACTAAAGTATTGAAAAACATGTTTTTAATTAAATTAAATGAAACTTCACTGCAGGGGACTGTTTAGCCTACCCAGGTTCTTAACAAGTTGCCTGATTATATTCTGTGTTAACAAAGCAACTCGAGATTTATTAACATAGTTTTCCAGTGTGACTTTTTAATACTGTTTCTCACTTAGTAGAAAATATACACAAGGCCACTGGCTGGAGGTTAAAAATAAATTTAATTCTGAATTGTTTTTTTTCCCCTCCCTTCCCTTCCGTGTGTGTCCCCCTCCACCCCCCTGCTCCATTTCTGGCAAGTCACAGCACCGCTTCCCCTGCAAGGTATGGAGGTGCATCACCCAGTGAACTCTACCACAGGTAGGTATTAAAAATCAAGATTGAATTTTTTCCTGAAAGATCCAGTCTAGTTCAAACAGGAACTATTTCAAAAGCATTATTTGGCAAGAATCACACAGAAGGTCATGGCAGACCAAAACAGACTCTAAAATGTGTAATCTCTGAAGCCTCTAGGACGGCATTTAAGTGATGTAGAAAGACCCACAGAGACCCTGAATACAGAAACTTCTGAGCAAAATTTGCACAAATTGCACTTATTTCAAAGGCTCATCTAGATATTAAGTAAATTATTATCTATTATATTGTATTACCAGCCAAGAGAAAGTCAGTCATACTTAAAACAAAGGATACTTTACTACTTCAAAACCACTTTCATCTGGCAATAAAATTCTTCATCAGCTGCATTTCATGCTATCTACGTGTCTCAGTTAATATACTTCCTCTTGCATCTGCATTTTTAAAGCCTCATCACTCTGAAAGGAGAAGAGGGTGTGGTTTGCTATTTTATATAGTAAATTAAAAAATCAGGGAAACACACATTAAAAGAATCACACTCCTATAGCATTCTAGCAATTACATCAACTATCATTTCAATGTAAAACAGGCTTTTCTGAGCAGCAGCTAAAAACAACAGTCCGCCCACAGTATTGGGGGTATTTGGATTACAATCGTATCTTCCTGTTCATTAGGTCCACAAACTAAGCATTCCACATTTATCAAATCAGGATATCCCTTCAACAATCCATCAGCTTTCTCATCTGAGCAGTGCAGAATGACAGCGCCACATTCAGAACTGCACAGCAAGTCTTCCAGCAGCACGTGTGCAGGACAGAAAGAGAAACAAAGAACAGAAAGAAACCTGAAGAGGGGAGTTCAGAAAATAAAAGCAAAGCAGCCTACTATACCCATTATCACTTAAAAGCCTTTTTTTTTCTTCCCCTCATTCATTGACTCCTGATCACAATAATCGTTTGAACTAGGATCATGGTTTTTGCAGCCCATCTGCAAATCACAAGACGGTAAATTCAGCATGGGTGTAACTCTCCAGCAGAGGTGCACCAAAGCAGAATCGGGGCCACATTCTAACATTAAATAACAGTTGATCTTCACCCATCCCAAGATCCCCCCCCTCCCCGCCCCCAGAGCTCATTTATAAGGGCTGTATAGCACCCTCCATCAGAGACATGCCCTTATAAAAGAGGCCTTTGTCTGCTCACCACTCTGCTCTCTTAGAGAAACAGAGACCACAATTTGCTTTACAGTTTTCAATTCATCTGCATTATTTAACAAGGAAAAAAAAACCAAACAACAAACGCTTACAAGTACATATCCTTCTGCAAATAAGCTTCCTCAACATTCCTTCATATTTTCCATAGCGTGCCCAGATGTAACAGTGCTTCACCAAGCGCCGCGGCTTTCAGTCCAGAACATAATCAATCATTGCCCCTCGTATTCATTAAGCATGCTGTCTTCACACGTGGATTTAAACAGCTATGCCTTCAGTCCTCTCCCTCTGACTGCAGCTCTGCAGGATTCTCATCAACACCCATTTCAGTCCAGGAAACTTCAGATCACTTCTAGGAAGGAAATTCCCTGCTAGCGAGGGGAACCCGGGACAAATAATCCAGGGTGAAGCCGAGCTGGCTCTGCCTGGCTGGGCTGGCTTGCACTAGGAACCAGCCTGACTTTATCCCCTGGGAAGCGCTAACAGGAGCATCACAACAGCTGTCATCGTTTGTCCATGACGAATAAATTTAGTCATTATTCATTTTAAAACGTAACCCCTTCAGGTCTGGGGGCAAGGTGTAAAACAGGGAGAAGGGACTGAGCAAGCTGTTCAGGAACCACAGTAAGGGCCAGCATCTCCCTTGCCTGAACTGCCAGCCTGGGACCTTTTAAAGCAAAGTAATTGAGTCTCAAATTTCCTTGCCAAGGAAAGGAGATGCTTCCTGCTTTTAAAAAGCTTTAAGAGGTCAGCTTTAAATCTTTCACTTATTTATCTGTAAGCTTTAGAGAAGAGAGCTACTCTGTAGTGACTAGAGAGTGCAAAAAACACATTACAATCACATCCCTTCCTAACAAAGATTCTCCAGTATGGTCTTCAGGCCTGACTCTGCAAGATACCAAACCTGTCCAAGCACTGGTGCCACTGAAGTGGGCAAGCAACTTGCAAGAATTTCCTTTTACAGGACATAATCTTCTCCTCCTTCAACTACACATCTAAATTTAAGCTGTTAAATCTCTAGTTTGACATCTACATAGGCTGAAGCACCACAGCCAGAAGGTAGAATCTATAGATGCTCTGCCTGCTCCGGAAGTACTCCTTTTTGCCAGACACAACCCAACATGCGTTGGCCAATGTTTTAACAGAGAGACCCCTTGGACATCTCAAACCGTGCCCTCCCCCCCCCAAGGCCAGCAAGTGGTCCCACCATCTCCAGCTGTAACCCTCATAAAACACAAAGCACAGCTCCCTCCCCTGTGGGTGCCTGACCAGCCTCCAAATGCAACAGCTTCAGCTGAGTTTAAACACCTCTTCCCATGAGCACACACCAACCCACATGTGGCCCAGCTACAAGCCTGCTCAGCTCCAGCATTTACAAGTATTGTACAGATTTCTCTAGAAAAACAAGTTTATGAAGCCACTGAAGATAAAGTAACACATATATGCTCCTCAGCAGGACCCAATGTTTAAAAACAAAGGAGTCATAGTCACCAGCAGCAGTGGGGCAGGCACACCACATCATTACGGTTTCTGGCTTGGCCATCTCCCACAGCTTCCCAGCTGCTCTCTCCTCCTGGTCCCAGCCGTGGCCCCTCCCTCCCCATACTCCACACCAGAAACAGTATTTTGAGCCTTGAAAACACTGCCTGCTTGGGTTCAGCGACCCTCCCCAGTGCCACCTGCCATCCCTGTCCCCTCGGGTCTGGCTCTCCCAAGCTTTATCCAGCCACCAGCCCCAGTCCCCAGCTCAGCGCACTGCCACCTTTCGGCACAATTCAATGAACCACCTCATCATCCTCTTCCCAACTGGCTTTCAAGTGAATTCCCAAAAACCTGACCTCAGTGGGGATCCCTGCCAAGGGCTCACCAGGATTGAGCCAGCCACAGTGATCATCTGTCTGCAAGGAAACACATATCCCCAGTACCTTGGCTTGCTTCTCTTATCTCACATACATTGCCCTGTTAAAACTAGAATGTGTGGGTGGGAATTTGTCTTCTGAGTAAGATTTTCTACAGTGTAACTGTAGACAATATGACCATAATAAATACAATAAGCAATGCAACTGCCATCAGCCACAGGCAAGGTGGTACTTAGAGACTCAAGCTAAAAATGTCATCCCAGGTAAGTGGACAAATGCTTTTTAATAGACCTTCCAACACCCACATGCTTTTCCTTAATCCACAGTGGTTTAGTTTTCCTTCCTTAGCCAGGAAAGGCAACATTCATCATCTTGGCTGCTGCCTCATTCTGTCTAACTATGAGCTAATGAAGCTGCTCATGAAGTAAATTCCAACTTCTACCTGAGAGAATAAGCAATAGCCCTGGCAACTTTCACAATCTGCTCTCAAGGACTGCTCTGCTAAGTCAGAGAAAATCTTCCTGCAGAAGACTAAACAGAAATCATAGAATCGTAGAATCATTTAGGTTGGAAGAGACC
>VZTM01013397.1:568715-603836 GCA_013400555.1 Jacana jacana
CATGGGGTTGTTGTGGCCCAAGTGTAGGAACTGGCACTTGGCCTAAATGAAGCCCATGCCATTAACATTGGCCCATCTATCCAGTCTGTCCAGGTCCCTCTGTAGAGCTCCCCTGTCCTCAAGCAGATCAACACTCCCACCCAACTCCCACCCAATCATGCAGCTCATGACTGATCCAAGTTACTGTTCTGAGAGATATTATAAATTTCAGTCCTAGAATCAGATGGCGCCAATTTAAGTTGTATCCATGATAGCTGTGGGGAGGCTTGATTAAAGTTTGAAAGCCTTGTTCAAGACTTCAAAACAGGAGACAAGGAAAAAAATTCAATATTTATGAGTCTGTATGCTTTGAAACATGATTTTTAAAGCCATAAAGTTGATGGCATTCATATCCTCACGTTAACAAGCCACAGCATATACTCTATCATATGATCATTATCACAAGTAAACATAGCAGACAAAGTGCTCTCCAGAAACTTCTGTTCATGAAATTAAAAATTCTTGTTCTCAAGTGTGTTAAGAGTTAGTGATGCTCTTATTCAGACAGTTTTCACCAATATGAATGCAGTGTCAATCTGCCTGAGGGTAGGGAGGCCCTTCAGAGGGATCTGGACAGGCTGGATTGCTGGGCTGAGGCAAGTGGGATGAGATTCAACAAGGCCAAGTGCCGGGTCCTGCACTTTGGCCACAATACCCCATGCAACACTATAGGCTTGGGGCAGAGTGGGTAGAATGTGAAGAAAAGGACCTTGGAGTGTTGGTCAATGCTCGGCTGAACATGAGCTGACAGTGTGCCCAGGTGGCCAAGAAGGCAAATGGCATCCTGGCCTGCATCAGGAATAGTGTAGCCAGCAGGAGCAGGGAGGTGATCATTCCCCTGTGCTCAGCTCTGGTGAGGCTGCACCTCAAGTACTGTGTTCCAGTTTGGGCCACTCACTACAAGAAAGACTTTGAGGCCCTATAATGTGTCCAGAGAAGGGCAATAAAACTGGTGAGGGCTCTGGAGCACAAGTCTTATGAGAAGCGGCTGAGGGAGCTCGGATTGTTTAGTCTGGAGAAGGGGAGGCTCAGGGGAGACCTCATCACACTCTACAACTGCCCAAAAGGAGGTTGTGAAGAAGAGGGGGTCGGCCTCTTCTCCTAGAGAACTAATGATAGGACTCAAGAGAATTGCCACCATTTGCACCAGGGGAGATTTAGTTTAGATGTCAGGAAAACCTTTTTCTCCCAAGGAGTGGTCAGGCACTGGAATGGCCTGCCCGGGGAGATGGTGGAGCCACCGTCCCTGGCGGTGTTCAAGAAGTGTCTGGACGAGGTGCTACAAGATATGATTTGGTAGCTTAGCGGGTAGTGTTGATGATAGGATGACAGTTGGACTAGATGGTCTTGTAGGTCCTTTCCAACCTTGCATTTCTATGATCTATGAAAGTTTCCATAGCTTTAAATAGACAGGAAAGACTCAGTACAAAAACTTCACATTCCTACAAGCTTTATAGAAATTAAGTAGCAACAGGAGACAACAAAATAGCTATGATACTGAGTGAATGAGCAACAGCTCCAACAGTCAAAAGAACTCACCGAAGCACTGAAAGCGGAGATAAAGCTATAAAAATATCCAGTTTCACCAATTACTTTAGTACAATTCATAGACACCTGAACAAGAACCACAAACCCACATGCTAGAGAGCTGCAGTCTTCAACCCATATTGATTTATAAATAAATAAAAATCAAGAGCAAGAGACAAACATGTACTGAAGGGAAAAAAAAAAAAGAAAAAGAAAAAGAAAAAGAGAAAAAGGTAAGGATCTGTTCTCCTCAAAGCCATCCTTCAAAATGCAGTATTCCCACAGCACCCTTTCCAGTCAGCCACACAGCTTTCCCCCAGATCTCAAGAGCATCAGGAAACCCACAATGCATACACTGAAAGAAACACACCCGCCCAGAAAGCCCACATGTTTATGTGGAGTTTCAATTTAAAGAGCAAAGCCAGCCTTTCCCTACCCTGCACTTACCCCTTTCGCCACCCAGAGGCTCGTTTTTAGGCCTTTCAGAGAGCCCACCCGCCGTCCTAGGCCTGGCTGTCCATACAGAGATAGAATTATCTCCGAACACAGCCTTCCACAAACACACCAGCTATTTCAGAACCTGTTAAACACTCCACAACAGGGTGTTATTTCTGTGTTTCATTGTCACAGACTGCACTTGGGTGCATTGTCCCTTTTTTGTTTTGTTTTGGTTTTTGTCCTTAACCCTTGAAAATACCCTTTACTTTGCCCTGGGTGGAAAGACGCCAGCAGCAGCCCAAGCACAGACATTCCTCCCTCCTCAGTGTGCTTGTTAGCATAAACTTTGCAGATAAAAACACAAAATGGGTCATATACCCCCAGGCCTAGAGATACCAATCAGTGAGAAAGGCTATTTATACAGTATGGACATGAAGGATCTTTCAGAGTTAGAAAACATCTTTTTCCACAACTACAGGAATTACTGGCCTTATTGCAGGACTGGTATAGCTGCAGGAAAGCGTTACTTCATCCCTGAATGGCAGATAAAGCTCTCCTTTGTGCTGCACAGTGCCAATGTTAAGGTTTTTCCTCAGCCTTAGTGAAGTTTAATTATTTAGGCAAATAATTATATAAAAGAAAGCTAATTCTTCTGCCTTAGTTCACAAGACAGCAAAATTCAATTCTGCAGAAGCACAGGAGCTCCCCGGGGCACCATCTCCTTACGCGCACGTGGCAGGGATGCTGGAGACCAAACAACAAACCTTTCCCCTCTTTGCCCTCACCTCCAGGTTTTAGCCAGCTCTCAGCACTCACTGGAAAACTAATGGCAAGAGGCAGTGCTCCCTGTGCTTGCAGCAGCCTCTGCTCTGTCAGGAATTCAGGCACGGGCAAAACCTGGCAGTGGCATCATCCAGCTACTGGTCACCCACACTTCACCCACCATCCCAGGCAACAGCTGGCTTCGCCTGGATCTGTGGCCAACCTTGCACAGTACTTGTTCTAAAACTGATGTAAGTGAGATGAAAAGACACAGCTACTCAACATTTTAACATGCAAGTGAACTGAAACAGCATTGCTGAGGGACAGCCTCAAGGGTGTGAAAACTGTAGGGCATTCCCAGAGCCAGAGCCTGGATTAAGCTCCATTCCTAAACATAGACTTTATTCTGAGTCGTTTTTTCCTAAAGTTGAAATAAGCATCACAAATATTTACTTATTTATTGTCAAAACTGGTTTATGCATATTCAAAAAGGACAGTTGCAAGCAGCTCAGAGAAAACAGGTATCACACCACAAGGTATTAGGAAAAAAGAGTTTTAATTTAGTTGTTCTTGACAGGTTGCATAAGCTTAGCCACACTTGAAATTGAGCTGTTTCACACTGTTTGTACCCAGCAACGCTACAGGAAAACAGCTACCAAGACACTGCTAAACCAAGCTCCCAGGGAGACATCTGCTGGCGACGGCTTGGGTTTTGTCTGCCAAAACCTGTATCAAAAAGCAGGTATCTGGGGAATCAGTATGTAAAGTTCTGTCCTACCTGGACCGTTTATATTCTATAAGTGAATTAAGGAATTCACCAGGAATATGAAGCCTTTATATAGACAGCTACTTTTCACCTGCAAAGGACAGGAGCACCCAGTGCCTCCAGCCCCACAGCCCAGGTTCGGGTTTCCGGTCATCCACACCAAGTGTTGCCATGACATCACAGCAAAAGGCATCATCTCCAGCCTGCACCCCCTTGTCTGTCCATTCCCTGCACAGACCCCGGCCAAACTGCAGCACCGTTTCCTTTTGGGATAGGTCTCAGAGGACAGCTGGGGCAGTGAAGTTAAGCCAGTAAGATGCACTGGAGGGACCTGAGGAAGCTGTAGCACCAGCCCCATCTGCGATCTTCATTTAGGTGTATTTACCATCAGTAACAGGGGCAACATGATGCCCAGCACCTCACATTTGCCAGGGAATGACCATCCTGAGAGATGGCAGGGCATCCTAAACTTTCCAAGCAGCACCCTCTGAGCCAAGAAACACGTATGCAGTTACTCCTGACCGAAAAAGGAGAAAACAAGGCTGTCAGCCTGTGTCTGCTACACAGCCACAGAAAACAGGAGCCAGGGCTTCTGTCCCAAGACGTTCATCTGTCTGGCTGAAGGCTAATGCAAGAACACGGGTACTACAGCTGCAAAAACTGTGTGATGTTACACACATTACACTTCAATGACTTCTACCCAGAATGCCTGGCCTAATGCATAATTAATATACTTTAACTAGATAGCCGCCTAAAATACTGTAACACACTCAGTGGAGTACCATGAGATAAGGATGTCTAAAACTGCAGGTGCTTGAGATAAAAGAACAATCATGAAAGGAAAAATAGGGAATGATGGGCAGCAACTCCACAGCCTACGTGCATCTTGAGGAAGATCATCAACCACTACAACAGGTATAACCAGCATCATGACCATGAATTTCTACCATAAATGCACGCTTCATCTTTATAAATATACATCTCAGTACAGACTGTGAAGGCATATATGCAAGTATACAGATGTTTTGTTTATATTTTAAAATAATTCAGAGTTGAATGTTATGACCAAGGCTATGCTCTGTACCTACAAATGGTTACCAAACAGTGGTTTGACATACTTTTGACAGAAAACATGTCTAACAACAGCTTTGGGGGCTCCTGGGACTATTGCTACTAGGTTAAAGACTTCACTGTGTGTTCTTCAGACATCCACAGCAGCTTTTAGCAAGGGAAAGCGATGAGAAACCTGACTCCATGCTGACTCTGGCTCTGGAGTATTTAGTAGTCCGGACTGGCTGCATCCACACTCCGCTGATGCACTAAAAAGCAAAAGTTTCTGCCTATTCCCAACTCATAAAACTAGCACTCAGAGGAGGAGGAGTATTCTCGTGCCACCACCTCAATTCAACTCCACACGAGCAAGCAGAGCCCAGCTTTGATAAGCTGCATGCACACAGGATCTTACAAACCATACTTAAGCCCCAATATGCCAGTAAGTTTTCAGCCCACACCAGCTTTCGCAACGCCTACGTAATCACATCCAACTACAACCAGAACTTAGATCAGCATCCTGTTAGAGCTGGTAAGAAATATCTATTCCCTACCCACACCACACTCATTTTTGGTAAATGTTGCCAGAGAGAAGCAATGGTTTGCCAACAATCAAGCCTACTTTGTTTAATCTTTTTTGAGACACTGGAGATAAAAGCTCAGTAACCCCATAACTAGCATTTTGCATTTCCCAGGATCATTGGAGAAAAAGCAGTGAAACCACACTCAAGATCAGCAACAGTAATTTTGAAAACATACTTAGAAGCAAAAACCAAGAAACTAGTAGATAAGGTATTATGAAAACATTCTGGACTCTAATGACTGGTTTGAAAAAAAGCACCCAGACTCAAAGCAGCAAGAGATGTTATACTTTTAGCGGAAAAAAGCTTGTTCAGTAACTTTTAGAATAGATTTCCAAGAATAATTACTTCTTATAATACGTTGCATGGATTTCACGTGCATAATCTAGGTAGGATTAGTTCCTTTTTTTTATTGACAGNTCTGTGACACAGTGGAAACAGGTAAAATACACATGAAGCTGACTCCAGGTCATGCAGAAAAGAATCAGAGCAGGTACCAGAAGATGTATGAGAGTACAGGAGTTCCTACATTTAATCAACATCACACTAGGCTAAATTCTGTTTCCAGCTCTTTACGCATTGGGGATGGAGGTGAATGCAAAGGAGTGTAGAGCTTGACCTGATTATATTTTTCAGGCTTCCTTCAATGTGATTTCAATAAGCATGGAGAGGTTCTAGTACACTAAGTGGCCTGTTCGACAGACATTTTGCAACAGTATATGGCTTCCATGTGGCTAGATAACAGAATCTAAAAGAATCAATTCATATTTAATATGGCTTCAAATATAAACACAGTCTCAATTCCTGATCTACAAGTGGAAAGCTCCGATTCCCGAGACATCAGTTTCTTGGGCCTTCACCTACCCTTCAAAGCTGCATTTTAAGCAAATCATTGCCTTAAGGAAAAAAGTCATTGGGAAAAAGGCTCCAAAGCCAGAAATGTGTCACAGCTTATAAAATATTAACAGTCAGCATAGCTTCTGTTTTCCCAAAGCTTGCCTTCCCCCCTGCAACTCCTTTAAAGTAAAAGGCAGATCTAAGCTCTCTCTCTCCACATTCCTCCCCCATAAACGAACAACATCATTAGGTACAGCAAATAAAGCAGTCATATTCCAGGGGGGGGAAGGAAATACAAAGGTGAAGTCAAGAGACTGCCAAAACTTTAATTCCTTTTGTCATTAATGACTTTAGACTACTAAACATGAGAGTCACATTTCAGAGGCAATGTAAAACCCTGAGCAAGCAGGACTCTAATGTGCTACAAAGCAGCATCTCTCCCAAAGAGCTTGCAATATAAATAATGCAGTCAAAAGCACAGTTTTAAAAGTTACTGTTATTCAGAGTTGATTTACAGTAAAAGACTTGATATACAGCAAAAATAAGCATAAAGATCCTCCTCCCTTTCTTTTAAAAGAAAAAGGGCAATTAAGGAAATGCAAGTACTTGTGTCCTAATCAGTCTGTTTAAGATAATCCTGCCTAAGCCACTCTTATTTGGCCTCCATCAATGATGCCATTCGCTTTCTCCCCATGGCTCAAGCACCCTCAGGTCTCTGCACCTCCCTCAGCCAAAACTTAAGCCTGTCACCCAACCATCCCCAATTTTCTGCCATGACTGAAGGTTGGTCCCACATGATACTTAATGGTGAACTTTGATGCGACAGCCAGTGATTTGAGTTCTTTAGTAACCATCCCATTTTCTTTCCATATATTGTGTGCAGTCAGAGTTCCACAACTGCTACATCCATGAAAGAATAATGAAAGAAAACAGTTTCCCCATACAAAGCTACTTACTGCATCAAATAAAATGATCACTCGAGATCAATTAGGGAATTGGAATTGGAAAAACGTGTTGTGACAGACCAGTAAAATCTCAATTTGTGTGACCTGAGTTCTACCAGTTCCTCTACCATATCTCCTATGCCACTTGACTCTAACCCCAAGAGCTCAGCAAAGGGACTAAAGGCAGGCTAATTTTGACTTTAGTCACTTGGTTTAAAATCCAAGCTCAGGATTTGATAATAGGTGGTGGAAGCTATGAATTAACATATTTCAAGGAGGCAAAAGATGTTCTCTGGTTCAAGGGCAAAGTCTGTCAAGTAAAAACGAAGGATGAATTTGCCTCAGGACTCAGACTCATGATCAAATTATTGCTGCTTAACAAGTTCTAAGACACCAGCTGAGCCACAGTAACAGCCCTTGTGCTGCTTTTAAGCTACAGCAAATGCAAGGTAATATAATTTAACTTAGCCCTAAAGAAAGAAAGCTAATCCAAGCATAATCATTCACATTTACCACAAAGAATATAAACATGAATTACAGCCCAGTCAAACATCTCTCTCTGGATACAACCATTACAGACTTCACAAAACAAATACTGACCTAAACGGAATGAGACCTTAAAATACAAAGAGGTTTCCATGCAAAAGCTGAGAACACTGACTGCAGAGAAAGCCTGCCTTAGCCATTTTCATCACTGCTGGGGTGGGGGAGAGAAAAAAGAAAGTGGAAAAAAAAAAACCCAATCACTCATCTTTCCTTAGCAGTGACAGCTACCAACTCAAAGCAGCTGCTGGGAAACCAAGATTCAGAGAAGGTGGTGAGCACAGCTGGTTTAAGCCCTATCATCCCTCCTCATTCAGAAAAGACACTGAGATCATTAAGTGAGGCAACATCAACAGCAAACATTGGCATTTATTAAACGAAACACCCCAGATCTGAACGACCAGTCTCAAATCTACGCACATACAAAGAAAGCCTCCATCCCAGTCCTACAGGTTACCTAAAGACAGCCAATTTTCATCTGTATAGATTTCTGGTTTCACACAGGCAGACTTGCCTCCATGCAAGACCCGAAAGGAGTCAACAAGTCAAAAACAAAAAGAAAAATAACACTTTTATTAATATAAGGAAACATTTTCTAAACAGCTTGAGATGCTGCTTCTCCCTACGGCAAGTCTGGTTGGCCCAGCCAGTTTGTACATCTGTCATCCTGAAAGATCACTGCACTGGTAATTCAAACAGACAAATTAGACAGCAGTTTCCTCTCCCCTTGCACTGTTTTTTCTGTCCTGTAGAGAGATAATGCCCTTCACACATGACATTTACACTGCTATTCCTAAATTCCAAGCTCTAAAGTGTAGACCATATAGAGACTCAGCTCCTAGAAACAAGCTGTCTGCTTTTCAGCAGGCTGCTCACGCTGTGAGCAGAAGTCACCAGCAGAACCGCTCACAGAAACACCACCATGTTTCTGCTTTGTTTAATACTGTTTGAAATAGTAAAGAAAATCATAAAAGCACATCTTAAGATGAACAGTGACCTACTTTTATTTCCATTTTATCACATACTAGTCACCCTAAAGTTTAAACTCACATGGATTTTTACTACTTGCCTGAAACACAGGGATTACTCGAAGTAGAATCCTTCTTTTCAAGCACCAACTTGTTCCAGCATCACCTACACAGACCCCACACCCTGGCAACTTTTTTCTGCCAACTGTGAGGAACCTAAGAGGAAATTAAGCTTATGAGGTTATTCTCTCCATTTGGCTGCCACCAAGCACCACCCATCTATATTCTAAATTTGCTGCCTAATTTACACTTGGGTGGGATATTTTCTTGATAAAGTGAGAAAACAGTGATCAGACAGGCAACAGTGGCAGGATTCCCAACTAAGTGGGGTTTTTTTACTGGTAGCACAGCAGTTCTATTTTGGTCTCGCTGTGATGGGAGCTTAATACAATACTTGATGTACAACTTCCTGATTGATGCCTGAATTAAAGTTTTGGGAGGTGGAAATAAGCTCTGGAATGAACCAAGAAGAGGCAAAGATGCTAGGTTTCTATAACACACAAGGAAGCTGAGGTAGGGAGAAGGGAAGACAAATCGTTGCAAAATGCATCTCAGAACTTTACAAGCTGTGTGTTTTATGAGCCATCATATAGCACATCTGTCTCCTTACTCGTCATATCAACTCATATCACACTCAAGAAGGAAAAGGCATCCCTTCCAGTCCAGCAATTCAAATAAATACTTCCTAGTGATTGAAGTCATGATTCCTTATCTTCCATTATTATAAGTAACTTCATACAGTTTGATGTTAAGTGACCAAAAAAATTCATACCCCAGAGATAATTCAAATATCTAGTAATCCAACTAAGAATGCTTTCTCTGTTGATATTTTGTGAGTTAGACAGGTTCAAATCATAATTATCTAGGATGAGATCAAGGATGACCAATTTAAGCCTTCCTGCTGTTCAGACATATTACAGCACGTACTTCAATGCATGAAGTCTCTGGTCTCTAAAACTTTACACCCATCTGATCTCTGGAACTTAAAGACTGAGACACCTTTGTATTCAGGGTGGTATGGGAAAAGAGGTAGAGCAATCAAGATAAAGTAGATCCATATTATTGTAATATTCTACCAGTTCAGACTAGAAGAGAACACATGAGAAACGAACTGCAAAACCAAGTAGCACAACATTCAAGCATGAGTCCTAATTAATTGGGACTGAGGACAGAAACTAATAGATCACTTTAATCCTAAACAGGCTTCTTTGAAAGTTATTCAGCAAATTAAAATAAATGAGCAAGGCTGAAGTCTGAGACTATTCGATCTTGGAAACCCCACAACTTGTTCCAAGGTTGAGAGAATAGTCTTCAGCTACTTCCTAGGCCTTTTTCAGTGCAGTACCTGCTCATGAAATCCACTGCTGAGATCCCTCCCAGAACCCGGGTATAGCATAAGCAATGACTGGAAGGGAGAGATTTCTTCCACGTGCTGTGAAGACAATCACCCCAAGGTAAGTGTCTGCAGCCATCAGGCCACAGGGAGGACAGATGAGCTGAGGGAAGAAAAAGATCTTTCAAGCACCTACAAAAACAAAGACAGGAGGCTGCTTCCTCAGGCTTGTATTATTTCCTATAGCCCCATTTTTACTGAATCTCTATTTTTAAATGCTTGCCATGTCCCACTCCACATTCTCCTACAGGAGGAAAGGCATGACTCAGAGCTGAGGAGATGCAGAAGAGCACTGTCTCTCCCTTGCAAGAAGCAAAATAGATTATTTTCTCAAGAAGGGTGAGCTCATCCAGTGAACTCCCTGCAGGTCCTCACTCAGACACGATGCTCTGTGACACACCTGTGTACTGTATGGCAAAATCAGACTAAGTTCAAGGTTATTATAGGCACTGTATCTCGTGCACTTTAAGGCATCCAGATGCACCCAAGATTTATATTCCAGAGCAGGAACAAAAGAGACTGACACATCAGAAAATACAATTATTTTGAACGCACTTCATTTTAGATACAGGAGCCCACCTTGGGTCAGAGGTACAAGCACTACAAGAACATACCAAGACTAAGATGGCTTGTGTCTGCTATCTAGCACTAATATTTAAAAGTTCATGTTAAAGATTATATCGTTTTAGAATATGATTGCTCCTTTTACACATATCAAATTTGAGTACATGAGTTGGAGAGAATTAAAAAAAACAAGATTAAGTTGTTCAAAATGAAATCTAGAATTATAGAATCATTGGAAGAGACCATTGGGATCAGAATCCAACCATCTGCCCTACTCTACAAAGTTCTCCCCTACACTATATCCCTCAACACCACATCTAATTGACTCTTAAACACAGTCAGGGATGGTGACTCCACCACCTCCCTGGGCAGCCAGTTCCAGTGACTGACCAATCTCTCTGTGAAGAACTCTTTCCTAATGTGCAGCCTATATGTGTTAGAAATTAATGTTCCTTTCATATCACTCACTTCACGATTGGCTTTCACTTGGATGTGCAAAGCCATACACTTGCATTATATACAATTATATGTATTTGGTGGTTTGTATTTATTATATGTACTACTTCGTGCAGCAACATCGAGAATCCACGTGACACTAAAACCTTCCTTCTACTAGCTTGAAGGAGACACTGAAGCCAATCTTAAAATTACAAGTACTAGTTACAGACTTTATCTGAGTTTCATTTCTGAACCTTCAACTTGTGAACCTATTCATCTGAGTTTTCAGTGATCTGCAACCCTGCAAGTACATCTGTCACAAAGCACATGCAACTTCAACTACTTGTAAAAACTGTCTGAGAGCAGAGACTCACTGTTTCCACTTACTCATTCACCAAGTAAAGGGAGCTTGATCAGCTAGTACCTTATTTTTAAATTATAATACTGCTCAGGAGCAAGTCAGGCTCCAGACCGCTATGCATTTGCTTTATATTTTCACAAATCAGAAGGAGGAGGAGTGACCAGGTTAGTGTTATGCTACATATAACTAAGTGTTAACAGGCACTTTGACAGGCAGTATTACTATCTGTTGGCACATTAAAAAATGCTCACAAACTCCATGATTCAAACACTATCAGGTAGGGAGTGGTAATAGCACAGAGGAGGTGTGAAAGTGGAGGCAGAGACAAGTACCAAATTAGCACGTTTTTATTAGCAGCAGCTGTTTCCAGGCACTGCTTAGAATCAGTACTAAGAACAACCATTAAAAAAAAAATTTGCATGAGCAACTGACTATAAAGATGTAAAATGAAGGAAAACAGAAAAGTGTATCAGTAGTAGCCTATTAGAAAATGTCAGCAGACTGGGTTGCAGAAGAAAAAGCCACATAAATCTTTCTCCAGCCAATTAAGTAGTTTTTAGCACACAATACAGGCTGCTGGTACCTTGTTGTTTAACCACAACTAACCCCAAGCACTCACGGGGTACTGCCGCCTGCCAACAGCTGTTACTGGAAACACGTGGGCCAAGCTGGCAGTTAGCAGCACCCTGCCTCCAGAAGCAGCCAAAACTAAGAAATAGGAACAAAATATGTGGAAAATAATGTCTCATCAAATCACTAAACCCAAATACTATGCCTAAGGCATAGATAAACCTTTAGCATTTCTGGAGATGGCCAGTACTAGTTCCTGCTTAAAGGATCTGCTTGACAGCTTAGTTGCTTTCACACGGATGAGCGCTGAAGTCCTGTATCCTTGCAGGTACCCCAGAAGATTTATGGTTAAGTATAATTGTTCTTCATATGTGGCCAACCACTTTACCAGCTATCGATCTATTCAGAAATAAAAGATTTTGGGGGCTCCCTGAACGTGACTGGATCAGCCTAGTTCATCTGAGGCTCAGAAGTCAAACGCTTCTGTCACTTGAGCCACCTGAATCACTCCTCTCCATTGTACTTCATTTCCAAATAACAATAATTATTATTCTATCCAGACTGGAAATGAACAGTATGCACTGGCTACTGGTACCCCTGTGGCAGCCTGGAGCAGTCAGTGACCGGCAGCACTCTGGTTCACTGGATATTGTGCACAATCCTGAGTCTGTACTTCTGAGCCACAAACCAGTCAGGGAAGAAGCTCTGAACCAGTGCACTGCACATGAACCAGCACCCCGGAGGTTTTCAGTCCAGCTAAGCTAACCCAATTCAGCTAAAAAGATAAAGCTACATATTTGTGCTGCCCCTCTGGTGAGGGGATCTGTGAAGGGACGAGGAGACCTTTACCTCCTGGCAGTACAGAGAGAGGAATCCGTAAGTCTCTTATGGAATTAAGGTATGTCCTACATTTGAACTTCTCTGTGTATGTCCCATTCTTATTTACCCCTCCACACCTAATGAGAATGGCTCAATTAATGACTGAAAGGTCAACAAGCACCTCGCTAGAATGTAAAAATCCACAAATGAATCCCACCACAAACTAAAAAAAGGAGACTGAACTGAGGAATTTCAACTTTCTAAATGAAAATTTGAAACTAAAGACAACGACAACAAAGCTGCCTTAAGCCCATGCAAGTGTCACTCCTGCAAGCACACCACCATGCTGGCAAATCATCTGGTTCCCTTTAGCAACCATCTGTGCTTGCCTTCACTTGAAGAAGAATTAGCAAACAGAGGAATTGGCACACGTGAAGCACAGCATGTGACAAACTATATTTAGATTCACTTTCAGCTTTGCTCCAGAGACTCAAAGCAAGGAAGACCAGGTGTTTTAACTGGGAAACGTGAATTTCAATGCTACCCTTACTTACTGGTATTCCTAAGAAGTCAATGCTCCAATTAGTCTCATTTTGAGCTGTTTGCCTTGCCTTCTTCCCATGCAAAGCCTGACAAGTCCCTACTGTTGCACTCCTCCTGCTTTACAACCTGGAGACCAAATTCATAGAATGGCTAGAGTAGGAAAGGACCTTAAAAGATCATCAAGTTCCCACCTCTTTGCCACAGGTAGGAACACTAGAGCAGGTTGCTCAAAGCCCCGTCCAGCCTGGCCTTGAACACTCCCCAGGGATGGGGCTTCCACAACTTCTCTGGGCAACCTGTTGCAGTGCCTCACCACCCTAAAGTAAAGAATTTCTATTGAGTCTAAATCTCCCCTCTTTCAATTTAAAACCTTTACCTCTCATCCTATTGCTACACTCCCTGACAAAGAGTCCCTCTCCAACTCCCCTGTAGGCTCCCTTCAGATACCAGAAGAACAAAGCCTTCACTGAAAAGCAGAACAGAGGAAATGAGACAGAGAACTTCCACTCCTCCTTTCTTTTACAGAAGTTTTGTGTTTTGTTTTTAAACATTAGAACCAGGATACTACTAATTCCTGCTAGCACCTGGGAACTCCCTCCCACTGACATAAACCATCACTGACAATTACAGTCTAGAACATGGTTGGGTTTGTTGAGGTGGAGAGAAGGTTCTTAACTGCCTAGGTTATATTTAAACCAAGCTTACCTAGCTCGCTTTTGCAAGCATTATGAGGGAAGAGAGTCGAAAAACCTTCACTTTGTTACAGAGATTAAAAAAAAATTCACTCAAACATCATGAGTTAGAAGAAACATTACGTTTTTCTGCATGGGGAGCTGGAATACAGTGCTCAGCCAGCAAAAGAAAGCTTACCTTTACACAGGTACATAAGACTTCTAAAAAGAGTATTTTGAAGACTAGCATGAAGATTAAATGGAACAAAATAGTCTCATCCACTAATTTGTAGCAAGCTGCTCCTCAGATAAACACTTAGAATAGATTCACATTTAAATACCAAGCTTTAAATTCTTAATATTCAAATTAGAGTAATCTGCACCTTAATTCTTCATTAAATATGCTCGTGTACAATTTGACAGTCACACTGATGACAGACCAACAAAACCAGAATAAACTATTGTCATTAAGTCTAGTATAACATCAGATCAGCAGAGGATGTAGAGTAAATGATACACACTGCCATTTACAGAGGTGCCTCTGTTGTCGCTTGCAGGAGTTTTATGCTGACATCAGGTTGCCTTGTCAGCTGAGGTCACATTTTCTTCTGATATGGCCCTGTTACTGCTCTTGATAAACTGAAGCTTTCAGTAACAGACAAACACAACATCTCAAGTCACACTGACAATTTTTGTCTTTAGCTTCCTAGCATGCACAGCTATAAAAATATTGAGTAAAAAAAAATATTTATGAATTAGGAAAACATGGATAACTACTGCCTCCTCTTAAAGAAGTACCAGAATCATAGAATAATTTAGGTTGGAATGGACCTGTGGTGGTCAAGCGATACAATTTTGTCAGCTTTAGGAAGGAGGCTGGGTCATATCAGGTTGCTCAGGGCCTATTAATCCTATTTTTAACGCTGCCTAACTAGATAAATAAATACTTCATGTTTAAACTATTCCACAGGACCTTGCACTGTCCACCTCTGCCACAAAATTCCCCAGTGCCCCAGTATGCTACTGCATTTCTCACACTCTTAGGCAACAGTGCACGGAGCTGCTTATCCCACACTGCTATAAACAATAACTAGTTCAGAAAAAAATAGGGACAAGACTGTTTTAGAGCCCGTGGTAATAAATAGGCTTCAGGAAGCAACACGACGGGGAGCAGCAAGCAAGGAGCATGATGTGCAACACTCACTCCAGCCTCAAATCCTTGGAGAAAGTTCACAAGATCCAGTACACACACACACACACGCCCCCCGACTCCAAAAATTAAAACAAAAAAAATCCCTCTGAGGCAAGCACTAGAGACAACTATGGAGCTTTTTAATGGGGAGGGGACAGAGAGTAAATTTCAGGGTTTCAGGGAGCTGGTTAATCAACATTGTGCCTGTGGAAGCTTGGGATCAGATCTTATTTAGGTCTCCAGTGAAAAGGAGCGTGATTGTCTCTCCACATCACAGAAGCTCCACATGATTAGAAGTCTCTGCAGATTCAGTTCCTGCCCAGCACAGGGCTCAAACAGCGGGAGCGTAAATCGGAGCTGAAGGGCACTGGCAGAGCTGCAGCCAGAGAGCAGCATGCCCAGCCCTACCTCTCCAGCACTGCCCCTGCTCCCTCCAGCTCACCAGCAAGAGCTGAAAGGGTCAGGGGGAGAAATGTGAACAATCAAGAACACAGACACATTCTTCATAAAGCAGACCTAATTAGAAATGGCAAGTCTCATTACAAGCCAGAGCTGCAATAGATGGGAGTCCCATTAATCAGGAGATACATATGTGGGAGACATGTATCATTTCTTAAAGATGTGCACATCTTTCCTTTACCCACACCGCACTCAAAGGGAGCAGTCACATTACATGGGGGTGGAGGCGGCACCAGCTCTGGAAGAGCCAGTCACCTGCATAAAGGAGACCCTGGGAGAAGCCATGCCAACACTGCTTCATTACAACTTGGTTGGACTTGATGATCCCAGGGGTCTCTTCCAACCTAAATGATTCTATGATTCTATGATTCTATTAGCACACCCATACAAGGCTATCAGAAGCCAGTCAACCAGCAGTTTACTGTTCATTTTCCATCGAAATCATTAGAAAGAGTCCAGTAACACCATAGGGAGATGATTTGGACAAAGGAAAAAAACAACCAACAAAAACACAACAGTGTAAATTTATCTAACTTATCTTTCCTACCTCTGCATATAAGTGTCCAAAACTCTGTATCATAGAATCATTCAGGTTGGAAGAGACCCTTGGGATCATCAAGTCCAACCATCAGCTCTACTCTACAAGTTCTCCCCTACACCAGATCCCTCAACACCACATCNTACTTCTGCTGGTCACACTATTTTTTATGCAAGCCAGGATGCCATTGGCCTTCTTGGCCACCTGGGCACACTGCTGGCTCATGTTCAGCTGCCTGTTGACCAGCACCCCCAGGTCCTTTTCTGCCAGGCAGCTCTCCAGCCACACTGCCCCAAGCCTGTAGCGATGCATGGGGTTGTTGTGGCCCAAGTGCAGGACCTGGCACTTGGCCTCATTGAAGGCCATGCCATCAGACCACTATCCATCCTGGTCTCCAAAGCAGTCCAGATGTGTTTCACATTCAACGTCTGCATTTAATAGCAAAAGCTTCCATGGCAAGCATGGAGAAGTCTTTCATCATAGTATCTTTCATATCATCTTTCATTCATGGCGTAGTTCACCAATTTGAAGGAAGGTGAGCCAGATCTACCACCAGAAAAAGAGCAGGTCTGGAAATGTAGTTGCTATAGAGTGTGCTGTTCTTGAGAAAAGTAGTTTAGGTGACACTGGAACAGTAAATAAAGGCATTTATCTCTTCCCCTATAGTGCATTGTGCTAAAATTCTCTTAGCTTGGCTCTGAAAGCCAGAAAGAAGCAGACATTAGAAGTTTTCTTCATGGTGATTTGGCTGCAGTGAGCTCCCTGCAGGCCACGCAGAGGGTGTACAGCAAGCCAGGATTACTCAGGGCTGTCTGCAGCTTTGGGCTTCAGGGGAAATAAACAAACAAGAGACTCAAACTGCTTCACACAATGCAACAAAAGGATTCCTTTGACAGAGCAGCAGGGCAGAATTAATTCCTTCAGCAGACAGAAGAGACCCAGTCATTATACAGTATTTGCTGTCTTAATGCTACAACAATAAGACGCTTTTAATTATTACAGTTTGGGTTTGCTCTATTTCACATCACTATATCTAAGTTAGTAACAAAATACTTCAGCCAAACATAATGAAGGCAGAGAGCAAAGTGGCCAGACCAGGGCCAAGGAGGGACAATGCATCAACTGTACTTCCCACTGGAGTAACAACCCAGCATTTGTCCACCCCTGCCTTTAGAAAAAAAAGGACCTCTTCATAGCCCTGACTCACATGGCTGTAACTGCAGTTATTGTTCTAACTACTGTGTATTAAAACTGGATACACATCTGTATTAGTATGTCTTTCTCAGAAATGCACTCAATAGTCTAATCTGATCAGCCTAAGGTCAATGCTTTGAATATGAGAATTGACCAGAAAGGAGAAGGCCTTCAAGCCTGCAAGCATTTGTTTTTAAGGTTCTTTAGAAATGAACCAGGTGCTCTTCAGTCTAGACACCTGAATAAAATGCCATGGTTATGGAAGCTGCAGCTACCATGGTTATAAATATACAGCTCTGCAGGGCAGGGATGCTCTTTGCCACCAGCAAGAGAAACAAGCCTGTCTCGTGTACTCCTATTGCCCCTAAAACTCTATCCCGTAGTTCACCAATTACCTTAGAGTGACTGCCCTCAGAGCTTGGTAATTACAGCAGCTAAACTCAGTTCACTTGTTACATGCTTAACCTGAAACCAAATCTCATCAAATAAATGCAAGCAGCAGCACAGGAACTCACCAAAGTGCTCTACAAGAGGTGCAACAAATGTCATTTCTCCCCCAGGCAGTCTTTGGCCACTGCTGAGGCTGCTGATTAAGGACAGCAATTTAATTTTAACTGGGACAAGGGATTCTATATAAAAATAGCCCAGCACATTTGCTTATAAGAAGTACCAGGAGGCTACTCTCGAGAGCCCAGCGCTCAGTCAACATACAAAAAGGGGAAAGGAAGACTCCCACTCGTCCACCACTTTTTGTGGGGACTGAACTATTTGTGAGCCTCAGGCAAAGCTTCCTACGTCAAGAACACTTCTGCAATTCTTTCCATAGCAGCAGCAAGCATGTGACACCTTCACTGGAGCTCACTGAAGTACCTTACGGTGCCTCCCCAACAAGCACTAAAGACAGAATGTGTGAAATACATAAACAACCACAACCCAAATAAGCTTCACAAACCCACGGAATATACAACTACGGGACATGTTTTACCCACACCAGGTTGCCCTTCCTTTGGGATATTTGACTAATTTGTACTCCCATCCCTCAGAGAACTGTTAAGAATTAAAAGGCTGACTTAAAATCACTGCTATGTTCACACTGACCAATATGTGTGCACACACGTGTATGAACCATCCTACTGATAAGTTTGTCTGTGGAAGACACTGTGTATAATAAATGAAAAAGCTGACAGATCAAAAACTTGAGATTTAGCGTTAGCCCTTTCATGTGAAAATGTTACTGGATCCCTAAACTGTTTCCTACAGCAGATCTATGCATTAGGGAGAGCTGGGCAAAGTAGCACGGAAGATACCAGGAAACCAGTCCAGAGATTTTTAAAGACAATGACCCCTGCAGATTTGAGGCTTTCTTTTACACATGAAACTAACCTTACACAGAAAGGCATGGAAGAAATTTGAGGAAAAGACCACAGCAGAGAAAACAGCAAGACTAGTGAGACGTGATCGCCTCTGCAGCTTTACCAGATGTTACTACAGTTTGCATAGAAAGGGTGTAGAATCTTTTCTCATTCATTCTAATTCTTGTTATGGACACTGGACTGTAGATTCATCCTTGCAAAGTGTTCCAAGTTTCATGGGTTCTCCAAGACAACCATTAAGGTCCCTCAGATCCACAAGGAGCTTTTACCGATGGGGAAGAAGAGAACAGACCCCTGCATAGAGCAGCTCATCTCCAGATGTGCAGAATATTCACATCTTCCATCAGTGTTAACAGAACTGTGCATATTAATGTTTTGGTCATGAGGTCCACACTAAGGGAGCATCATCTCATCATTTAGCTACCCACTCCTTTAGCCTACATTTTATGCACATCTGCTGGAAGTACCATGAAATGCAGTGGTAGAGTGGTTCTGCTTGGTTACATCAAAGCTTTGCCAAGAGCATTTCTGCGTTCATCAGGGGTTAGAGAAGTGATGATGCACACACAGCCAAGTAACTCTGGTCTACTGCTGCTTCGCAAGGGAATCCTACAGTCAAGGTACTTTGGATTCAATCCAGAAGACACTACAGTACTAATAATTTACACAATTATTATTCTTCTGACATTTGTTCGTACCACATTTCAGACAAACAATGGTGACCTGAAGGTCAGACAGATGACAGCAGATGACAGCAGCTGGACTATGGCTCCCAGCTCTTCATTCCACCAGCTGATCTCTCAAAGCTGAGAATTTCCCAGCACAATAAATTTTATCATGCTTCATTAACAGCAACAAATATGTGCTTGTTTTCTTTAATAAGCAGTTAAGAACATTAATTACTCAACATAATTCCAACTTGGGAAAAACAATACATTGTTCTCAACCCCTTTCTTGACCTGGGAAGAAGAGTCAGAGTGAAAAGGACTCAGCTGTAGATGGTGACAGTCTTCAGTGACAGGGGATGTAGCTTGGGATAAGGACCATCACCAGCTTAGACCAGTTTTGGTATTTTGCACCTGGAGCCGGGAGACATTTACTGACTGCTCACAAGTAATACCACACACGAGCATCCTCTGCCTACTCTGAAAATACATGCAATAATTGCCTTGGAAAAGCATTGTGAGACCATAGTATTCCAAAAGGATCCAAGACCCTAAAATGAAGACCTGCCTGTAAATATGGCACTTAGTGTCACTCGTACTATCAGTTCTGTAGCATTCAATTTGCCCAGGTGATTTCCACCTTCTAATACACTACAAAACAAGCTGCCAATTAACTCGCACCTGGAGACAGTAAATATCAATACAAAACCAAGGTCCATGCAACAAAGATACCAACAATCTCAGAATTGCTAAATTTAGCCTACTATATCCACAGCACAAGGATTTCAACAGGACAACAGTTACACTGAATAGAGAGAAGAGAGGGAAGAAAAAAGATGCAGCTTTTGCAAAGATGGCTAACAAATCATTTCCTCTGAAAGCCAAGACGAAAGGCACAGGCTTCTGACGTACCAAAAATAAATGCAATACACACTTCTTTCCTGTAAATTAATTCTTGACAGGTGAATAGATACAGAGCTCCTCTGCATTTCCATTTCACCTAGCTGCCTCCAGCCCTGCCAACTTCCACAGAAACCCTTTCTGCTATAGAAATGCAGTTAAAACAACAAAAATGCAGAAAAGCCAGTGATGTCTCCCATTCAGCACGTTCTTGGAATTGTGATTCAATGATAATTCAAAAGTACTTATTACTAATTTTTCAAGCTGATGCTGCAAAAAGAAACAGTTCAGAAATGAAAGCTTCAACAATCGCTCAAAAACATCACATACCAGGAAGGGTGTCTGAAAAATACCTGTCCTTCACCTCTCACAACCTGTTTGTTACATACACATCCCCCTCCTTCACCTCCTAAAACAGATCATTTATCATTTTTATAGAAGCTTAAACTGAGCTTGATGCCACCGTGCTACAAATGTTTACAAGCTATTTTTGTTAAAGTTCCACTTTTACTGCAAGATTGCTTCAGTCTCTTCACACCATTAAAAGGAAATTTAACAGGCAAATATCCAGACACTAACAAACAAACCTACCTGTCCCCGTTGTCATTATCTGCAGTGCTGGGGAGATGCTGGGGAAGAAGAACACTGTGCTCTGGGAGCAGCCCTCCAGTACATGTCTGGCAGCAACTTAACCACCAGCAAACTCCCCACCCTCCCAAACAGCTTCTCCTCCCTGTCACCCGAACAGACGATTGCCACCTCTCTTCCAAAATAAAAGCCTGCTCGGCATTCGGGTCAGTGCACCGTGTGTCCTCCTGTGCCTGCTTGCTCACATCCCCTCACTTCTAAATTTGAGGGTTTAAGTCCAGGAGGCAAGTAATATGCTTATTTACAAAGCTGTGTCATAGAGAGGGAACAGATCTCGCCTTGTCCGTTTGTACCTTCGCCAAGGATGCACAGTCAGCTTTCAGCACCCCTTCGAGCACCACTCAGACATCACTGCTCTGCTCGCTCAGCCCCCGTGCAGACAAAGGGGTATCTCCTTGCTTTTTTTCATGCCACAGGAATGCTGCGGCAATTAAATGGATTTTCTGTTTCATTTTCAATCTGACAACAGTATTCCTAGAGAACAAGCCATAATAGAAATTAAATTGCACAAGGAGATACAAATGGGGAAAAAAAAAAAAAACAAAACCAAAAGAAACAAAAAGAAAATCACACTGCAGTGTTTGTCAGTTCAAAACCTCTCTGTGTTATCACAGACAGTCCTCCCTCCTTCCAGTCCGCAATTCTGGTGCCTGGATGCGTGGTGACAAACAAACAATATCCCACCCACTGGCACATGGCAATGCTTGGCAAATGTGGGGGATTTTTTTCTCATAATAAATAGTAAAATAACATCCCAGTGACTGTCTTATTGCTGGCAAAACACAGGAATCTAGAATAGTTCTAGTTCCCACCTAATCGCCTCCAAGGTGTCAGCTTCATCATAAACAGAATTCATTCAACAAATAGCATATTTACCGTAAGCAATCTCTCTAATACAGAAGTAGTTCTACTCAAGAGTAACACTGCTCCTTCTTCATAGGCTTCCAGTAACTGGAATGATCACATCTGCTACTTTAGCATTGTTTTAAATGACCTGCATACTCTTAGAACATTAACTCACACAGGCAACTACTGAACCTGCATCCTTGCCTTACTCTGTGCAAGTATCTGCATGGGAAAGGTTTCAGCTCCAGGCTTCTGGCTCTAAGATCTCCTGCTTTGATTTCCTTGCAGCCCAAGACCACTGCCACCTCCCCTATTCCTAAAATCTTACTCTACTGAGCAAAGTCAAAATTCAGAGTGGAAAAGAAAGTTCAATCCCCTCCCTACCCCCAGGTACCACACTGCAGCATGCCTGCACGCACCAGTGTAGAAGTGTCTCCCAAAAATTGTGACACATATGAAAAAAGGAGGGTTTGCATCAATGGATGTCACATTATGATATTGCAATGATAAAGAGCATGAAAAGCACACCACAAGATTTTGGTTACTAACAGCTCTGGTCATCGTTTTCTGTCAGCTCTGTCTCTCAGTAGACCATTTATTTCATTCTCATCTGTGCTGAACCTTGATTATAAAGTCTTCTGGAGCCCAGGTCTCATCCAAAGTCAATTAAAATCCATGGAAAAAACTATATATGCTTTGTGTTTGAGTCCTCCCAGACATTATACCAAGGAAACCCGTGCAGCATAAATGCCTTGGAGTGTCTGCTTATATATGCCTCTCTCTGCATCACGTCCAACTGAGGATCATCACACAATGCCACAGGAAAGCAGCAGCTGACTAGCTGGCAATTATTGGCTCTTTCATGCTGAAAATATATTTGTCCCAGGGGAATAAAGCATCTGCATAATTAGCAAAAGCAGTTACACAAAAAATAATTAGCTTGCTGAAAGCCCAAAGGGGGAAAAACTATAATTTTTGCTTCAAGAGGCTGACTAATTATATGCCAGACAACAAAACAGAGATGCACTGAGAATCATCGAGAAATCCAATGTGGATTTTAACTTCACATTCTATCTATACGGGCTGCTGCCTAGCAACAAGCAGTACACTTCAGCATGGCAAACCTCCTTTTGCCTTAATGAAACATCTCATATTACTATGCAAACCTCCCCCACCCCACTACACATCTGATTCTTGTACTACTAATATGATAAAAACAAAGCCTAGCCTTAAGAAAAAAAAAAGGGCAATTCAAGATTAACACAAAGAAGCACTAATGGACCCCAGTACAGAAAGATAATATAAAACATTATTTTCACAGACTTAAAATTCACATTCTGGTTAGAGTTTATTCATGGATCAGAAATGCCCTATTATTTTAAGCACTTTTTCTAATAGATGGATTGAGATTTCTGTTCTCTCGTGTCTCAGGGAACTATTAGTTAAGAAATCTTTAACAACTTACCACATACTCACGAATTTCCAAATTACTCCTCATATACAAATAATGCTGCTGCAGTTGCTTTCTTTTACTTGAACCCTTAGTGAGCTGGTAGAGGAAACTTATCCCAAACAGTAGTCTCAGAGCTAAGAGAGCAGTTTTAGTCATTGTTCCTCTTTAACCAGTTCCTTTGCCACATTTCACCATTTCAGAAGCCACAGTTGCTTTCCCACCTGCCCAGTACTACTGTAGTAAGTCAGGTTTGACAACCACTTTCAAGTCTTGTTGTCATTAGCACAATACCAGGGCTCAGTTATGAGTGACGCTTCAGCCTGCTCTTGGTTTTCCACCTGAGCTACCTACACACAAATGGGTAGTGATTCACCACAGTGGATTCACCACATCCACTCAGAAGATCACATCAAAAAAAAAAAGGCCTTATGTTTTCCAGCTAGCTGGGAGAAGTCATGATATATCTTCAGTTACTCTTTCCGTTTCAGGGGCACATATTATCCATAAACAACAGAAAACCCCTCCCCAAGGGGCAAAAGGGGTTACTTGTCAGCTGGGTCTGTTCTGCAGCCAGGATGAACCCAACACAGGGACCAGCTCTGAGAAGAAAACCCATTGCAAGGGCAGTGACACTGCTCCTTCCACCATGCCGTTTCACAGTGACAAGGGCTCACAGATTGCAGTCTGAGTGAACATTTGCCAGCCTGCCCTACCAAAACCCCTAGGACACTCATGCAGCCTGCATAGGGCTAGAAATAGTCCCTCTCTGTAGCTAGTGTGTACTAACACGAGCTTTTAAGACAGTACAACTTCACTGTTTGCCTGAAGTCATCTGATCCAGGCCACAGAACATGAAGGTTAAAGCATTGGCATTGTGTTCACCACCATTACAGGCAATGCCTGGCAGCGTCACAGTCTAAAAGGAGTGGTATCAATGATAACAGACAGTCAGCCCCCATAATCAATACCATACTCCACGCCAGCCTAAAAGATTAACAAAGCTGAGACAGCTACTTCCTGAGAAAGGCAAATCTTTCAGATGTGCAATACTTTTATCATCATCTTTCCTGGTGATGTTGACAGCTGTTGAAAGTGTCACCTCTGTTCAAAAGCAGCAGGAGGTGTCAGTGACATAAAAAGCCTGACAAACTTAGCTTGTCTTCAGGCCATACTAAACTTGTGACCATAGGCGAAGATAAGCCTCTGCCACTGGCTTATACAACCTCAGAAAAGATAAACTGGGAGTTGCACAGAGCTGCTGACATACCAGATATGGTGAGCATAAGCATGTACACTGTATTTGTGCTAGGCTTGGAGGATGAAGAAGGAGCAACAAACCAGCCTAGAGCACTATGGGAAACTGAATCCTCCCTCAAACTCACACAACAAAAAAAAATATTAGTAACTAGTGTTAGCATTATTACCTTCACAAAGGAGAAATATTTTTAAATGAAGTCATGCAACTACAGACTTATTGTTAGGGAAGATGAAAAGGTCCTGGCAGAGCAGTTGGAGATCACTGTCCATTCCATGCCCTGGTCTCTGACCCCATATCACTCCTCTATTCTCCCCAGCTCCCTCTCCCCCAGGCTACTTTTCAGTCTCACTGCCCGCCTAGGAGCTTCAACAGAGGAGAAATGCTAAACACAAAGGCTCTGGGGACTGCATCCTGCCACGGCACAAGGGCAGGGAGACATCAACAGATCAGGCTAAGCAGTGCAGAGAAGACAGGAGCACGTGGGTCTGGAAGCACAAAAAGCCTGTCAATGAAGTCAAGGACATGAGATAAGGTGTGTAAGGTCTCAAGCACTGTACGTGCAAGTTACGTCTTCAAATTCATCTAAACAGCGACAGAGGAAAGGGGTATTAAAAAGAAAAACTAATTCTCAGTGAAGCTCAAAACTAGCAGACCTGATATACACATGTGCTTTATTGCAGTTAATGGGGGGGGGAATGCAGCGTTCCTAAGGCCTCCTCTCATAGGAAGTTTAGAACAGCTGATATGCTTTCTTAGAAAGAGATGGCACTCTGAATCACCAAGCCCCGAAGAAGTCATCCCTATTGTCCCATCTTGCTCCTTTTGATATCTTGAGTAGTGCCAGCAGCCTTGAATCCCACCACAGCATGCTCTGGGATGCTCAGTCTAAAGATCAGAACTGCCTCTCAATAGCCAAAGACTCACAAGCGATGTCTCTGGTACCGTGCTGGGACGTACACCTGCAAAAATGACTACAGCTAAACTGGGGTTGCAATTTTAAGAGCTTCTTGCTCTGATGTTTATTCTTACACATCTCATCTATATCATACTAGATTTCAATCAGTTGTAACACATCCGATTTTCTAAGATCACCTTCATTTGGATTAGAAAAATCTCCGTTAGTTTAGCTTAAATTTAGCTAGGGGCACATGAAACTCCAAAATCTTCCCTCCTCCCACTAAAGAAAGCCAACAGAAATTCTACCCACAGTCATCATCCCACCACAGCTTTTGTTTATCATGTCTATGTAGCAACCCATCTCATCACAGAGCACAAGCTTGTCTCCTGGAACTCTGGACAACAGCAATCTGCATGGACAATGATGCATAAAATGAACTTTTTCTTTTTTGAAAACCCACATTATGCTGCTACTGGCAAAACAATCAATAAACAAAAGAAATTGACCCTAGCCTCATCAAGTGGGAAGCAGAGAAGTTGGATCTGCACTAAGATTGTTTGAGTTTGAGCTGGTCTGTCACAACACCTGGAGGTTGTAAACCTTTTGATGTTTGCTAAGGGATTAAATACTTCCTCAACTCAGCTTTTTTGCCACTGTAAGTCTTATTTACTCATACAGCCCATATTTTCCCACAATATGGAAACACACAAGTTTTAACCCATTCCATTAGAGGAACCCACACTGGGTCTTCAGCCTTCCCAGACATACACGAGGATGACATCACAATTCAGATCACTTATACAAAGTATAACTTCAGAGCTTTCAAATAAGTCCATTTCATTTATTTCCTGCAGGCATGAAGTTTACTTTAAGATGGATAAAGCAAGAGTAGTGCCTAGAAGCAAAATAGGTATTTTTTCCAATTTAAAAGAGCAAATACCTGTCTGCAGGAAATATTGAGGAAACATTCTCTCCTCAATATTTCCCACAGAAATCTCCTGCTCTTGGCCTTGCAGAGTGTGAGCTTGATAGGAACCCACGGGACTTAACACAAGTTCTTCATCTCTGCTCTGCTTGGCTGTTAACAGAAAGGCTAATCCTCTCACCAATACTTTTCTCAAGAATCTATCCCTAAAAATGACTGATACTTGTTAAAAATACTTCCTGGCTCATAAAACTTATCGATAAGAAAAGCAGTAACAGACATTTTTGAAGCAAGCAAAATACTCTTCTCAGACAAGGAAAAACAGAATTAAGACAAACCTGGGAGCTGCAAAATATGACCCATAAACAATATAAATTTAAAATGTAACACTGCTACACAAATCTGTAAACTGTCTATGCTGTTTAACCATGTGTTAAACTGAAAAGGCTTCTTCAATTGCTATTTGATTTACCTTACAAACAATTTAAAGATGCACATGGACTTCAAAACAGAAGATGCGCTTCCTTAACGACACTCAAGAGGACAAGCAGGATAGCTCTAACAACATTTTCTGTTCTGGAAACTTAATTTTTATTCTCCTTCTGATACTACCAGGAAGACAGAACAGACCCAACTAAACATCAATTTATTTTCTGCAAAAGCTACATGGTCCTGAACGATCACCCAATATTTCTCTTTCCCAACAGAACGAATGCTTGCTCTGTGTCCACCTGAACGCTTCACCAACCAGTAACTGCTAAAAGCACTAAAAAGAGAATACAACTACTGTTTACTCACCACCTGAACTCTGGATCATGTTTCCAGACTTTTGGACCTCGTCAAATTTTGCAAAAATTACATTCAACCTGTTTGAAAGTTAAGAAAAATATGCCATGAACAACTGAATTTTTAATTTTTAGTAATCTTCTAATTTAAGCTCTAATAAGACAAATTTTGCTTCACTCATGCCATTGAGAGCACTGTCAGAAGTGTCACTGTGGAGGGAAATTATTTTAAAAGTTAAGAAAAAAAGAATCAAAACACTCAAAGGCTGATAGGAAAAACTGAAAAGCAACTAATGCTAAAGAGAAATGAGAGATACAATTGGGAACACATTACTGAAATACATTACACATCTAACTCTAGGTGCATTTCCAGTTCATTACTATTTTGCCTGTTCTAACTTATTTGCAGAGGTGTCACAAAAACAACAGCTTCACGCATTTGTTTTTAGCCTTCACACTTCTTTCCCGTTCATGTCACAGTTCTGATGGAGCAGAAGCTCTTTATCTCATCCCATTTGCTGTTAACTACACATCTGCAATGCTTTTATTTATTTATTATGCTGTGGCATACCTGGGCAGAGGTACACAAACCACATTAAGTGCAACCTGAATAGTTTGTAAAATTAACCGGGGTGGGGTGGGGCGGGAAGCAAACCACAAAACCCCCTGATCCCAGGAAAAGGTTCAGTCACGCAGCTTCTAAATCCTTCTAAAGGAATGGCATAAAAAGCTGCTCAAAAATAATGAAAATAGTGAAGACATAAGGACATTTTTAACTTACCGAGATTGGGGTAATCCTTTTTTACTGAGATCAGCCCTTACACGTTCACCAACATGTCTATAAATTTCCACAAGGCTGTTTATTGCTGCATCTCGAACCTGTGAGATATGAGAGAAATCAATCATCTTTATAATTTCAATAAATAAATCCCTGCCCAGCCTTGGAGAAAGAAATTTGCATGTTTCTCAGCAGCAACAGTGGCCACTACACACAGAGTCCCCGAAGGAGCTTCCATCCCTGCATTTCAGATATTAACAGTACCAGCAGGTGTGATTTAATTGAAAAGGTAATTAAGACATAAGATGAAAGGTTTCATACACAGGGAGCTCAGTTGCCTTTGCCAAACTCCACCCACTGCGTGCAACAGGCACATTTACTGAATAAAAAAAGCAAGGAGAGTGACACGAATAGGCCATATATTCCTAGTATAAAACAAATGGTTTTTTAATGCCATTTTACATACTTATGCTTCTGTGTTGATAACAAAATATGGGGGGAGAGAGGAGTAATCAATCATCCAAGTCATCATGAATGTTTTCCAGACTGATTTGCAAGAAATTGCTGAGCACACCATTCTCTTTACCCAACGGAAGAGCCACAAATGTGATTATAGTGTCACCTTCCTGTACGGAACCCCCCTTCCTCCAACAGCCACAGCAGGCGGAGCAGGTAAGCTCTCTGCTCTGCCTACAGAAACACCTAATGGACCCGTGTGCCACCGCTCCGCAGAAGATGGCCAGCTACCCGAGCACCTCCACACAGGACTAGACACGGGTTATGTTGTGGGCAGAAGCTAGAATGACCTACAGGTGGGAGTCAAAAGGTAGGCACATGTGCCCTGCTTCCGAGCCAAAAAAACAAAAGACTAACACTTGATCCACACTCATCTCACCCCCTTCTCCTGGCTCCACAGCCTTCCCCATCTAGAAGGTCACCACCACATTCTCAACTTCTCAACACTTTCTTTGCTTTCACTCACACCAGCCCTTTCTCAGTTTCTTGCCTCTCTTCTGTTCGCCCATCAGTCCCATATGCCACCATCCAAGACTTCTGGGTACACCTCAGGGGGGACTGTGGTACCAATACCTGGGTATGCAGAATCAGCCTCACTCTCTACCTCTGACAGCCAGGAAGGAGAGGTGGCAGCTCCTGCATCTCTGCCCACAGTGGACCAGGACATGCCAATAAGCTCTACCACACTCCCAGCCTGACACTGTGCGCCCTCCAGCCGCAACAGGCAGCACTGCTGACAGTGGAAGTCTTCACTGTGTCATCTAGAAGGATTGCTTGTGTGTGTAAAGTTAATCAGAGGAACTGGGTAAACCCCATACTGGGTGAGGCAGGCAGCCCCTATCAGATGGGGTTTAATCTACCACAGCAATAACAAAGTTTTAATGTTCAAATTTTTTTTATTTTTTTGAGAAAATAGTCATAGTTGAAATGTTGTTTTCACACCAAATGCTCGCTGGGTATACAATTACATTAGTTGAAAACAACAAAACCACTCTCTTTCTGAAGAGGGCAGTAACAGAACAGCTTCCCCGTCCACCACAGAAAGGAAAAACCCTGCGCTTGACCTGGACCTGTGTTTCTCCATCTCTTGTCAAGAGAGGGCAGCATTGACCGAGCATCAGGTCTCCCAGAGCTCAAAAGACACTAGCAGGGCAGAAGCAGCCCCAGGGAAGCCCTGGTTCAGCCAGGAGCCACTTTGATTTGTGCCTGAGCAGCTCAGGCATGGGCCGCCTAAGGGTGAGGAACCAGACCCAGGAGAAGGGGCAAGAGACCAGCTTCATTCTCCCCTGCAGCTGCGTAGTGGGATAACAAGCTTTGCCAGGCATGTGGAAACACATCTTGGTGCCCTCACCAACTTCTCTATTCATTCAGCATCTCACCAGTGGCAGGACCAAAGTAGGACTTGTCTGGGCAACAAGTCCAAGTCCTACACCCAGCATCCCCTTGAAGAATAACACCTTGCTTAGTCACGGCTCAGAACTACAAGGGACCCTGAACAGGGCAGAAGGGATTTCTTTCAGCATGTCCTTTCATTCGGCTTGCATCGCTGATTTAAGGTTCCTACACAGCTAGCCTTCCCTCCACTCCTTATTCACAATCTCCCCATGCAGTTCCTGGCACTGCGCATGGCCAGACTGCCCAACCGGTCCCATCTGCCCTCCCTGCCCAGACTGGTTCTTCCCTGAATGTGACGGGTGCTGCACCGAGCCCAGAGGGACCCCTGCAAATTCCCCTGCGTTTGGGCTGTAAAGCACAGGAGTTCCCTTCACACAAAAGCCTCCTGGCTCTGTTCATCTCACCTGCAGATTCGTGTTGTTCTGTCAGAACTCTTGCAGTAATTGATATGCCAGTTAGGCCTACTTCAAATGACACCTCTTCAAAACCAGCCAAGAGCTCTTAATGAACAGCATTGTTCAGAATCCTCCACCAGCAGCACAATTAGCTAATTTACCAGATGGAAGACAGAGCCCCGCTTACCAACAAGGCAATCAGCACAACCTTCAGAGATGACTTGCAGCAAAAAGCTCACCTGGCTGTTTGGATCTCCAAGTAAGTTACATATATGTGGCACTATCTTACTCAGCGTTAAACTCTGAGCTCCAGATCTGGGAATAAAGAATAGAAGAGCACAGGTGTGAGTCACAGAGCAGGCTTTATGGACATAATGCAGGTTTGCAGGAGGTTCTGACTTACGCATTGAGCGTTGCAATAAGGCAGAGGCAAATCCCTTCTCTTGTCCGGAAATTCTTGTGTTTGAATCCTCCTAGCATCCTGTCCCACACGTACTGTTGAAGACAGAAAAGAAGGTGAGACAGGGAAAGAAAGGAGGTGGGGAAAGAGACAGATTCTTTCTTCCAGTAGACATGCACTGTAACACCTCTGGAGCTCAAATATCAGCTCTCACGTCATCCAAGCAGAACAAAACAACAAGTAGGAAGACATTATTAGATCTGATTATTTCTTTGTTCTGTGCTGACTTCACAGTAACTCCCTACTAGCTAAAATGATGCCTTTACTTACAGAAAGCAAGCACTTCCCAAGGAGACAGAACAACTGCTCTGACATCCACCCACCCATCCCAACCTTGGGAAATCCACTGACACTCCCACGCGTATCCTGACCTACAACAGCATTCTCAGGTGAAGCAAATATCTCATACAAGACATGAGGAGATGAAACCATTTCAGACAGAGCCACAGGAGAAAACCCTCTGTCAGACAGCAGAAAGTTCACTTTTTTAGGCAGCCAGTCCCTCTCACATACTGCGAAGGGCTGTCAAGCATACCTGAGGGTTAGCAGCTTGTTCCATGATTTTTAGCAGCAAGGTCTGATCCTGCTCCCTCACCGAGTCCTTAGAGTCTCCCAGTCTATCAAGTAAACTTGGCAGCACTGAGAAAAGAAAACAGGAACAACCAAATCCCTCAGAAGAAAACAGTCACAGCAGCACCAAGTCCTCTGCTCTCCCCCTGCTGGACAGAGGGGTGAGCTTGAAGCCACCAAGAGCCTCCTGAGGGCTCTCGCAGGGAGAAAGAAGGCTTTGTGTGTACTGCAGATAGAGGGAACCCCATTAGAGCAATGGTGACATCCCCCCCTCATAGACAGACACACACACCCTTACCTGTGCCAATCTGGGCCTTGAAGCGATCTTGCAAGCGGGACACCAGCGCTGAAAGGATATCAATCCCCAGGAGAACCACCTGCAAGCACAGGACAGACAGTGTTTTAATGGGTAGCCCTTGACCCCTGGGCCTTGGCCAAAGCAACCCGGAGGTGGGAGAGCTGGCACTCAGTCCCCAGGAGAAAGGCCCCTTCCCACTCACGTCACCAGCACCGCTCAGTCCGGTAACAGGGCTGCACAGAAACACACAAATCCTTCTTGCACAGCTTCCGACAGACAAGCCACATGGTTTACAGAACAGAAAAGCACCAGAATTATTGCTCCCTGTGACTTTTACAAGCCAAAATTCCCTACTGAGAATTTGACAAAGCCAACAACTGAAATTGCTGCTCGATTTATCCTTACACATGTGCAACGTACACATACCATATGCACAACAATTCCAGTATTTGCTGTAACTAACAGTTCTAATTAACTAACGATTATATTTGCAATTAGGAAACGGAGTGCACTAACAGCTGCCTAATTATTCACCTGCAGAAATCAAACCAAATCCTTTCACGACATAACTGAAACCTGGAGAAAGGTGCTTTGTTTGAGGGAAGCTTCAGGCCAGGTGGCAGATCAGAACCCCCGTCCTCATTAACTCCATTTAATAACGGTGCACATAAAAAACCAACAAAAATACATCTCTGAGCAAATATACTGTGCAGCTTGTGTACTAAACACTTGACAAGACCCTATAGATCATAAAAGTTCTGTATGAGGGCGCTTTCTGCAGGTTTTTAGCAAGGTGCGGAGGTGAGTAACCCCGAAGTGTCACGGGCGGGCAGGCTCCCGAGGCGGCGACACCAAGGCTGTCACAGCGCAGCGGAGGGCGAACAATCGCGTATAAGTACTAACACGAACCTATAGATCTATCTATAAGCAGCTGCGAGGACGCGGCTCCCGGCAAGGCGGCCGACAGGGGGCGCGCCCGGTCGCCGCCCGGCGCGGCTGNCTTATCTGGGGGTTGCGCGGCTGCTCGATGAACGCGTGGTGAGGGCAGCACTGCTAACGCCTTAGAACAACACACCGGCGCCCGCCCCGTGCGCGGCGCAATTTTTGGAACCTCGCACCGCGGCTTGTGCCCGGCGCCTCCCAACAACGGCCGCCTCGGCGGCTGTACCTTCCCACCCGGAGCCACTGCGTCCAAGTCGGCACGGCCTCAACGCCGGACGGCAGAGCGGCGCCCGGGCCTACACCCGCATGGTCAATCCCCTCCTCCTGACCAACCCCAGCAGCACCCGCTCTCTGTACCAACACCCCGAGGACCAATCCATTCCGTAATCCCTGGGCTCCCCGCGTGGGTTCTATGACCGCAGAGCAGAGCCCTCTCCACTCTCCTCAAAAGACAACTGAGAAGGTCCAAGCCTCTCCCATGGTACCGCTTCGCTGCGGTTTTCTCCCACCGCAGGAACAGAGCCTGCAACCACGTTGTTTGGTGGGTGGTTTTTTCAGTTCAACATCATTTGCAGCACGTCGGCAAGACCTAGAACCCATTCGTATGCCAAGGGAGGCTTTTCCTTGTGCTTTTATAAACTCTGTTTCGTTTTCACATTCTTCTCTTACGCTGGATTTAACACACCGTCAACCCGTGCTCACCCAGCTCCAGAGCCAGCTGCCTTAGCCCCTGCCCACTGCCCGCTCGGCTCGGCTCCTCTCGGCTGGGTACGGCAAGAGGATGGATGGGCTTTAGATCCTCCTTAGCCCAGACATGCTTTTAAGAGAAGCCGCTGTGCCTGTGAATGCCGGCCGTCATTCACAGCTGTCTGAGCAGAGGCCCATCACAGCAGCATCCTGCCTGCAATTACCGAGGTGTGCCCCAGGGATAAATCGGATCCCAGGAGAGGAAAGGATCCATCTCCTCTTCAAACTGCCTGCGAGCTGGGAAGAGCCAGGGGAACTCATCACTCAGACATGAAAGGAAACACATGCACAGTACAAACAGAGCCAGTTCCCCTGCAGTTCCCCCCCAAGGATGAGCTAACCCTCCCAAGACTTTGCTGTTGTGCTTATAGAAATGGAGAGCTAATTAGCACAATGATTATTACAGTGGTGGCTCGGGCAGCTATTGAGGAAGCAACTGCTGGGGGGGACCAAGTGTTCTTCCTTTCCATGCTGGATTCATTGGTCAACCCTGATGTGCCACCTGCCTCTGAAACTGCTGAAGGTCAGAGGTGGAAAGCTGAAATCACATATGGATTGAGATCCAATGGGTCCATTAAAGAGAGGGATAAAAGAAAAACCCAGGGCGTGATTGGCAAAGGAAGAATCGATCGAATTCCAGCCCTTGTTGCACTGGATTGACTGCATTGAACATCCCACCCCAGTTTATCACTGAAGCAGTTACTGACACTCTGCCTGAACTAACACACATGGGTGACCAGGAGGAACTTGAGGAGCAGCGAGACTGTCACACAGGGCCAGAGCAGTGCTGGGTCCTGTCAGCAGCCACCCGGTTGCTGTGGCCTTGCAGCACAGCCCTTTGCCAGGGAAGCCAGCCGGCGGGCACCGCTCCACACCAAGGCACAGGAAGGGCAGCTCTCCACCCAAAATTCCAGATAACACCGCCGTGCTGACAGCTACAGAGCTATTCCAGGCCTTTACATCAGCATGGGTTCAAGCTCCAAGCAAGGTAGGACTTGACTCGCCAAAATCTCTAGGAGCACAGAGCTCCCCCAGCCCTCAACTGAGAAAATACCAGGTCAGCAGCCGCTGCTTTTAGCCCTCTACTTTATACAGGCCCCCAAGATCTTGTGTCTCCCAGACCCGCTGCAGAAATGCACAGTGGCACAGCCCCAGCTCTGCAGCTCAGCCACTTTGCTTATTTGACTCCAGAGGTTCCCCAAGAAGGTCAATAAAGCAATGTGTGCGCCATCCAGTACTCAGCTCAACTGGCATCTGCTGCTGCTTCCTAACTTCCCAGAGCACTGTCCGGAGGCGCTGAGGGCTGTCAGCAAGCCCTTCCCCTGGCTCCCTCCCACAACAGGTCTCCAGGCACCATCATTCTGAGTAAACAAGGCTCTTATTAGGCTGTGTTGCATCCCAGGAACTTTCTCATTACATAAAACGTTTGCTGTTTGGTTGGGGGTTTAGTTGTTGTTTTGTTGGTTTTTTGGGTTGGTTTGTTTGGTGGAGGTTGGTTTGTTTTTGTTTTTATTTTGGGTTTTGTTGGTTGGTTCGTTTGTTTGTTGTTGTTTTTTTTAAGAGGTCATCAAAAACCTACTCCAAAGAACTCATAGCATCTGCCCTTTAATACCTGGGTGGTGTAGAAAAACCTGAAGGCAGCTCCAGGTATCAGAGAGCAGACAGCCTGCCATCATCTTGTTCTTAACAGTAAGCACTCAGCAAGCATGCCAGACAAATAAATGCATCCAACACAGCTTAAAAACAAGACACACCTAAATACGCTCCCATAAAAGGGCAAAAAAGCAATCTCCATGATCCAGCAGAAAGTGACCAGAGCAAATCACAGCCTTGGGCTACCCCAACAGCCAGCACTAACACAGCAGCTCCAGACTGTAATGGGGAAGAGATGAGCCCTCTCCTCCACTCTCCACACTGTGCCACATGTGGCAAAGTTGTGGTTGCTGCTGCATGAACTCTCATCCCCACTCTCCTGCAGGGAATCAGTGATGTGCTGATGTCCTGGTTCCAGG
>VZTM01013398.1:0-22524 GCA_013400555.1 Jacana jacana
TTGAATAATAATCATAATAAGGAAGTTAAACACACCATACTGCAGAAAGCAGTGGTTAATTAGTCTATAAGCCTCCCTTCACCATCGGGTAAACTACCTCTAGGGGTTCCACTACCACTGGTAAAAACAGTATTAGAAATGTGCCTGTCTGTTCCATGTACTAGGGCTCAATTTCTTCAGGCCTTCTGTGCATATTGCTTCCCTGAGACTTTCAAACAAACCAATAAATTGTTGGTTGTTATCTCCATTCCCTTTAAAGTTTGGTGATAAGGGCCACCTCCATGTTTGTGATGTCTATCCCCCTGGAATTTGTCTTGTTACCCCAGGTAGACCTCCTGTGCCATGCGCTTTGCAATCACTATCCACCATCAGACACAGCGGTTACATCATTTTTTGTTTGATTTATCCAATAACTGCCACTTTTCAAGGCACTGTAGTTCTGTCCCTGCCAGGCTGGTCATATTTTGGTTTAGTTTTAGTTTTGGTTTAGTTTTCTACTGAACAAGTCACAGCCTTATAACCTATGTGATTCTTTTTCAGCTTAACATTGGAGTGTATTAGACACTGCCTCTACAGTCCTTGTAGTGGCTTGGTCATGTTTAAATGCCCTTTTCTATCATTTCCTACCAGACCAAGAATGATGTAATATAGGTCAACATCCAAATCCACTGCATTCGTCAAAGTACAATGGAATTATATCAAAGACAATCTATAGAGCAGAACTAACAAATATGATAGACAGGACAACAGTTATGAAAACATTATTAAAGACACACTGTAGGGATCAAAGGTACTATTCAGCTACAGAACTCCTTGCACAAAAGAAGCTGGAAGCTGACAGTTGCTCAAGGCTGATGGCATCAAGATTTATTGGTAAAAAAGACACAAACCAAACTGGCCCCTCAGAGGTTAAGGGAATGCCCAGACTCAACAAGATGCTCACAGAAAGGCCAAATGGGACATTAGACAGAATCATAGAATCGTTCAAGTTGGAATAGAACCCTGGGATCATCGAGTCCAACCATCAGTCCTACTCTACAAAGTTCTTCCCTACACCATATCCTTCAACACCACATCTAATCGACTCTTAAACACATCCAGGGACGGTGACACCACCACCTCCCTCGGCAGCCCATTCCAGTGATCGACCACTCTTTCTGGGAAAAATTCTTTCTTAATGTTCAGCTTAAACCTACCCTGCTGCAGCTTGAAGCCATTCCCTCTTGTTCTATCACTAATTACATGTGAGAAGAGACCAGCACCAACATCTCTACAATGTCCTTTCAAGCAGTTGTAGAGAACAATGAGGTCTCCCCTCAGCCTCTTCCTCAAACTAAACAGTCCCAGCTCCCTCAATCGTTCTTCATCAGATTTATTTTCAAGGCCTTTCACCAGCTTTGTTGCCCTCCTCTGCACCTGCTCCAGCACCTCAAGATCCCTCTTGTGTTGTGGTGCCCAGAACTGGACACAATACTCACACTGGACACAATACTAAGTTGTCTGTTAATGTGTGAGTGCCTGTGATAAGCAGTATATATGGGTGCTTTTCATTCCTTTCCTCTAACCACCATTTCATAACTATTTTAATTACTCTGTACTGGGGTAGGTACAAATGGGTATGCAACAGCAGGGGAAAAGCAGTGTCCCGTAGCTTTCACCCACCTATCCTGCTCTATATATGCATTTACCTTTCCCTTTGCTGCAGAAATGTGGTGATCACCAGGACAATTGGGTTCAGATGATATTTTGCTGAAATGTTTTCTGTCAATCACACAGCAAGCATTTTACATTTTTTGTTTTGTTGTTCTGGAAATTCTAATGCACATGCATTTTATAGCCAACAACTCTACTTTGCTCAGGAGTCAGATTCCTCTGCCTTTTCCTTGTGAATTCTGGAAGGTCACTACTTTGTGTTCTGGTATTTGAGAATGGGAGCCAATGACCCACACTAGAACATCAGCATTTGTCCACAGTGTTGCAGTTACACCACCAATTTCATGGGATATTGAACTGCTAATTGGCAGCCAGTTTTACCAGCAGCCACTACTACTTTTATCCAGCAAAATCATGTGGATGGCTACTTACCAAAACAGACCTAGGAAGCCAATATGAGGTCTTGAAAAATTCGAAAGAAAGCATCAGGCATCAAAGGTGCAAATTCTGTTTTATTGGAATAAGCCAGGGAACAGGATACAAGACAAAGAACTTCAAATTGGATATATTTTTTTCCCCTGGGCTTATATAGTTTGCATTTAACACACAACCAGTGCCTTTGTCACCTCTGCTTTTCAGGACCTCTTTCTGTTGGGCAATTTTTCCACTGTTCCAGTCATAACATTGGAGAATGAAATTCCTACTGTAACCTCATACTCTTCCTTCCTACAATAGTTTCAGACAGCATACTGAAGGAGGGAAATCTGCTCAGAAGTTTTCTTGGCCTTTTGTTCTGCAAAAAGATCATCTCTGAAAAAATGAACCTACACACTCACCTGCACCAGCTGAAGTGCGTGGGTTTGTAATTTCACATTACACTGCGCCCACAGTTCAATCTAGATGATATGGCATTTACCTTGGGATTTTTGATCAGTACAAGTCAAGAGGGTATTAACTGCCTCATGAGGACTAACACAACCTCTGCGTGATCATCAAAATCCTGTTTTGCTTCTAATTTATGCCTTCTGGAAGTTTTGTCATCAACAGCGTGATCTGTGAGGGCTGTGAGGTGGTGGAACAGTTTGCCCACGGGAGTTGTGGCTGCCCCAAACCTGGAAGTATTCAATGCCAGGCTGGATGGGGCTTTGAGCAACCTGCTCTGGTGGGAGGTGTCCCTGCCCATGGCAGGGGGGAGTTGGAACTAGATGGTGAACTCAGACTAATACAATATTATATGGTTCTATGATCATGATATTTATTATTTTAAAAACATAAACTGCACCCTAAAATTGCAGTACTGATATTAAGAAAAAATCACTCTAAAAATAAAAACATCCAATATCAGGGACACTCATGATAGAATTACACAAGTCAGCAGGACCATGAACACATCACTCTGTGTCTAGTTACATTTCAGATACACAGTTTGGCAGCAGCAGAGAGATATGTCTGTGTAGCTGGAGGAACTGCTTCATACTAGTGTTGCTAGAAAAACAGATTGAAAGTTCTCAAATCTTTAGGAAAGGAAGAGATTACTATTTTCCTGGTGTCCTAAACAAATAGATCCTTAACGATCAAAGTCTAATTCTGCAATAAGAGCCTTGTTCAGTACTGGGTTTGCTTGGAGGCTTTCAAGGCTAAGGGCATGAGCAAATAAATGTTAGTCAGTGTCAGTTAGTCTCACCAAGTCAGATAATCAGTGCAGAAACAGATACTGGCTTTGACCTTTATTTTCCCTATTGGAAGAAATCCAAGCAGCTCCTCTTGCTCAGATCCTTTAAGAGCCTGTTGTCTGTCATGTGCTCTTTTCCAGATTTTTAGCAAATAATCTTTGTTGTTTTTTACCCTTGCACAGCTTCTCTAAAGGCCTTGTCTTTAGAAGGTGTCTTCCCAAATTTAAGATATTGGCTGTCATTCAATCCATATTCCTCAGAAAAAATTATGAAAAAAATCTGTTCTTTGCCACTGCTGCTTGTTGATTTGGTTGCAGTAAGTAACATTTCTAAAAGACAAAGTTTCTGTAATTGTGGGAGAGACTGAATTAAAAAATATATATTTGTGTTCAATGACATAGCTCTTGTCGAGTATCTTGAAGTATTCCTGAATTATGAAGCTTTGCACCATGTGATTTGATTATTAGCAGCTTATTTATTATTTGGGATTATTAATAGTTATTATTTAGTGATTATTAATAAGACTGTAATAAATATAATACTACAGTAACTATAATAATTATATAATAATAGTTATTGTTAATAATAGTTACTGAAAAATAACTGGGTCATCAGGTCAAAACCAGTTTATTAGAAGATTTCAAACAATGAATGAGGGAAAGAGTATGGAGGAGATTACTCCAGCATGAATGACTTGTAGAGCAACTAGTAAAGTGCGTGAGGGCACTGAAAGGTTCAAAAGTCCTGGTCAGACCTTAAGTCCATTGTGAGCAACAAGGCTCAGGAAAAACCTTCATTAGCAGCTACCTGATATGTTGGTGTCCAGAATTACTCTTGATGATCACATTGTATTATGTGCTGAAAGAACACACTGGAAGACATTGTTCTGCTTTCAAAGATCTTTTTTCTTTCAGAAAATTTGCTCACAGCATCACAATATTTTTTTCATTCTGGAAATGATAAGAAGATATATTTAAAACATTTTAAAATAAAGGATAGCAGCAATCAGTAGGGTAGCAGACGTAATTAAAATTGGGTTGTGAGTCTTCTGGAAGATTTTTTAGTCTTCATGAGGTTTTACATTCAGTACAGGTGGGGTTTCCAGCCTTTCAAAGCATCTGCAGGACTTAAGATAATTCTCTCTATGTACGCGCATGTCATTTAATAAAACATTCAGAGAAAATACAGCTCACTAGATTTTGGCAGATAGGTAAGTGACTGAAAGGAAACTTCCCTTTCTAAAGCTGATTCACCTGCAAAAAGAACATATCTTTACAAATATATGAACTAATACAATTTATTCTAATAAAGACTATATTCCCCCATTTTTTCCTATGTAAAACAGTGATTTATTAGTAAGTGGGGTTCACAGTTATTCTAGGATGTACCCATATTTTGCTCTGAAGATGTACCTCTTTATCAGCTTTTGTAGCCAGCCTGGGCTGTAGTTGCCTGCTGGATTGTACCTCAGAGGCACCGTAACTTCTGACTGAAGTTACACATGCCACCTCAACAATAAGATGTCATTAATTAGAAAACACTTTGTGAATCATGTGAGCCACATTTGCTTCCAAATGCCTTTCATTATCTTGCTTTAATGTTTTTTACTGACAAACAGAAAAGTTTAATGGACTAGAACTGAGCAAAGGCTTTCTCTGGGCTTGCCCTTGGCTGTTTTTCGTGACACCATGATTGCCTCTATGGAGACCCAGCTCCAGCTTCAGGAGGAGCATAAGTTCATCTGTGAGTCTTTCCTCATCAGGCATGAGCTCTGGGCAATTAGGAGGCACTGGCTAACCCCTCTCTCCAGTCAGCTGCAAATTCTGCAAATTCAGGAGAGCTCAGCCATCAACATCTGTGCAAAGGTCAGCTCTGGTCACATTTCACCCACCTCCCATCCCATGGGGAAGCCACAACCTGAGCACCATGGGTACAAATACAATTTAGTGACAGAGTACACTGGGCTCCCCCACCTTTCTTCACATAATCTGCGGCATGGTGAGGCTTTCAGCTTGTTTCACGCAATCCAACTGGAGCAGCCCTTTCAGCAAATAATGGTGGGTCACAGTGACAGTGATATTTGGTGCTTTGTATACTTCTACATCACATCCTCAGGGTGAAAAATCTCACCAGCAAGACAAAGATCCAAGTTCAAAGCTTGCAAATGTTAAAATCCACATGTCTGTGTCATTGTGCTTTGGAACTAGAAGGTGACCCATTTTTAAATCAGCTGTATTAAACACTTTCAAATACAAAGCATAATTAAAAAGGGGAACACGTTCCCACAAATTATTTGGAAGGCCAAGACTTGCATGAAATTGAAAACAGAATTATCGGTTTACAAGATAACAGTGACTGCAATTACATAGACCGCAATTTTGTGTATAGCCACTGTGGCTTGAGTCCTTGAGAATAACACTGATCTATTTATATACATTGTGCATATGTATGACATACACAGACTTGAAGAGGACAGTCTTCTTATGACTGCATTATTCAGTACTTTTTCTCTATTCTTCTAAAGCATCTGGTACTGGATTCTGTGAAAGTCCTTACAAGAACCAGACAGACAAGAACCCCATTTTGTAGCTGCACAGAAAAGCCTGGAAGACTGTATAATGAAAGTCTTGAAGGAGAATTATGCATAACATGGAAAGAAATCTACCTGGTGAATTTTCTTGGAAAATAGTAGAAGTGGAACATAAATAACACTTTTTAAAGCAATGCTGAAAAAAATCAGTGTTGTTGTTTCCTTGGAGTCAGCATTCTACTCTGTGCAAGAATTCCCTTGTCTATAACAAGAATACCTTTCAGGCTATAAGGATGAATAAATGGGCCAACAGAGCAAGACCAGCTCCCTTAAACTCTTTATCAATTATGCCACTGTCTAATTAGCACTTGATTGTTGCTGGGAAATACGTATCATTGCACATTAAGCCAGTACCCTTCAGGATGAAAAGGAAAAGTTTGTTGTAAAACTGTACCCACTGGAAATGGCATTAGCTGTTGATAACGGTGCCAGCTGCAGTATGACTGACTGGCTCACTGTTCAAGCTTCTACTGGAGGTAGCATTTGGGAGAAATTTGCTAATTTGCAGCTCTCTAAGGGTGATGTCTAGGTTTACTAGCATGGAAATATTCACCATAAAACATGGACTTGGCTTTAAGCTGCAGGGGAGTTCAGGACTTGTAGGTTTTGCATTGTTGGCTCTTTTAATTATATAAAATATTTCCCACATATAAGTACCTTTTCAATGACTCACAACAATAGGTCTGAACAGAACTAATTAAATACAGCATAAATTTAAATATATGTAATCTTATTAGACATTTGCAAGATAATTTTCCCATTATGGCTAAGTGCATTTGTCAGAGTAACAGCCTTTCCAGAAAGAAAAAAAAAACAAACAACAATGTCGTATATGTCGCATTTGGGTAGATAATTTGTTCTCATTATTGTTCAAACTTTTGTGGAAAGTTTAATTATAAGCAACTGTCGATAATGGTGAATTTACTCCTCTGGAGAATTCTAGTGCTACAAGGGCCTTAGAACCACAGGGCACGCAAAGATCACAGATGCTGGTACCCCAGCATGCCTGGAGCCCCCAAGTTCAGTGATGGGTATTGAGTTTCTCGCTGGGCTGAAAGAGTTTTAACAATACTCATTTTAACCTAAACTCAGGTAACGAGGATCATTATACTGCTCTGCTTGGAATTAAGTCATACTTCATACATTTGCCCTGTTCTCACGCTATGTTAGGAAGTTGACTTAAGTTCAGTGGCATGCAGTGCTGCATTTTGGATTACCATCCCAAATTGTTTGTTAGTTTTTGCGGCAATCTTAAACTCATTCTCAGTCACACAAAGACACTACTGCAGCTTAGCAAAACTAAACTAGTTGCCTGTCCACAGACATGACAAATAGATATTGCTCAATCCTCCTCTGCTCTTTGGACTCACCCTGCAGTCAGTTCTTAGGGTAGTTCCCTTCGCGGCTATGATAAATGCTTTACTCAGTCAGTATTCACGTCAAAAGCCTGTACAAACAGTGAACACTGTGTTAAAATACTTTGAAAAATGATTCAACCCACAACCTTCTTATTTCCTGGAATAAACCACCATCTTGCAGGGAAAAAACTCTCGGTACAGCAGAGCCCTGATACATGGGTTTACTCCATGGGAGGTGTAGGGCCAGGCTCATGCCTTACTGCTAAGCAGTAAAATGAGGTTCTGAAGCCAGGTGTTCTCCATCCTACAGTGTTATAAGAGCAAGAGGTCTCCTCTACAGGTGGTTTGGGTCAGCTAGGAGTTGAGTTCCTTTCCAGTGATGCCCCTCTTTCTCCTTTGACTATAAGGTGACTGGAACAAGCCTGTGGTCCTAGGTTGGGCACCTGAGCTGCATGCAGGTGGGTGCAATGAAGCTGAGTTCTATCCCAACCAAGTTACAATTTTAGCTGTGCTAGCAATAGTAAACCCAGAAGCCCTATAGCATTGGAAGCTGTACCCACACAGAAGACAGCTCCTGACCTAATGAGTAACGCATGTGTTTAGAGAAGCCTGTCCTAAAGGGGTAATATGGTACAGTAGTAAATTTTTGCAGATTCTAAGTGGCACAGAGAATGTGTAAATAATGGTTTTACAAAGTAAGGCCCAGGCCACTGACAAGAAGTTGTGGAGGAGAAGAGCTTTTCCCCTTCTCAGCAAGGACACACTACTGAATATAATCACTACTGGGTACAAAATGAAGATTAGAAGTTAGACCCAGACTGTCTGGAGACAAAGTTAAACATTTCTAATTTACATATTTCCAAGGAAATTTTATAGAGCATATCTATACACCACATTTATATTGGTAGTTAGGTAAAAGAAGATCTTTGCCCTTGAGTAATACCCTTTTGGCCTTGCACTCAGGGTCAGGCTGAAGGTCTTACTTGCTGGTAAAATGAAACCTTGCTACTTTGTGGTTAAAATCTAATGTCTGTGCAATATTTACCCCAATAGGCTTGCCTGTGTTTTAAGAATTTAAAATGTATTTGAAATTTATTAAAACCGTGAGAGTTTTTTTCTGTTAAATTCCACTGAATATCGATTTTTTGATGCAATATTTGCTTTTCTTTTTATTCACCCACTGTTTTCAACAATAAAATTGTTCAGCAAAGTTATTTAAAATTTAGGGGCTTGGAGTATTTGAGGAGCTCGGAGAACAGGTTCCTTCAACCCTCTTGTCTCCCAGTTGACAATAATTTGGTGTATGTTGGTACATCAACTGCTTTCACAGAGCCCAGTAGCATAGAAAATTTCTTTCAGTTAAGGTGTCGTTACAGGCACAAGAAAGGTAAGATAAAGCAGAAATGCCATTGTCACATTAGGAAGGGAGTGAAAAGTAGTGTTATTTGATTAAAAGACATTTTGAAAAGATTTCACAGCAGCCTAGGAAACTTCACACCGTATAAACAAAGAGCTCTGCGTGTTGCACATCCCTTCAGGATATGCTATACACTCTGTCTAGGAATAGAGATATCATGGAAGGGGTAACTTAGCAGAGAACACTTCACCTTGGAGAATTATTATCCTTGCCCTTCAGTCAGTGGAAGAATATAATATACCATAACAAAAATACACAAAGGTCCAAGTCTAGAGACTCGTCCTTTCCAAATCAGTGTCTGGAGCACTTTCTGGCAAGTGTCTGATGACCTTTAGGAACTCTAAGAACTTCAGGTACTGTTGATACTGAAACTAGCTCATCTGATTGACAGAAACATACTCAAAGATTATAGTCTTTTAGGTGTTTAATTTTTTGTGTGTGCTGCCCACTGAAGGCCATGCAGTGGATTTGCACTGCATGTTTTTTGCAGAATTGGAAACGAAATAGGTAGTTACATGAAAATACCTTTCTGCACTTGTGGATTTTCTAAAAGCACACTCTCTGTGCAGTCTGAGCAAGATAATTCCCCCTTGGATTTTCTTGAAAATGGAGAGTTTGAGTCATCTTCCTCTAAGAGGTTCTGGAAGCTGGAAGGAGGTGAGAAGGATGATACCTTTATCAGCTCTTTTAATTTGATCCAGTCCTTACTTTTCTGAATTACATATTCCAGCACCATATTCACAGCTGGATGCTCCATCAGGTTCTGCATCCTTGCATAGCATAACTGTGTGGGATCCTATCTTCTTGAAGAATAATGAAATTTTCCATCTGCTTTTCACATATTCAGTCATTCTTCACAGGGAAGTCTCACTCCGAAGCTCTCAAGCTACACACTGCTAGATGACTGCCCTGACTCTTTATATGGTTAATCCCATTTTCAATGGCAATCTGGTATGTACGTTAGACTAAACAGCCCATAATTGCCAAGTCGTTGGCAAGTGCTGGTAACCTGTGACTGATCTCCCAAAATAACAAGAAGAGTGGCTCTCACCATGTGATTTTAGATTCTCTGTGCAAAGCAGAAGATAGGAGTGGCAGAGGAAAGTGTGTTTGGAAAGATAATGAGATAATGACAAGAATGAAACATTTTAGGAAGGAAATGCAACTACCACAGTATGTAGAGGCGTTACCAGCCTCAGAGAATGAAGAAATCTGGAGAAGGTCTATGAATAGTCTGACAGCGTTTAGCATGTGGCAGAGGGTGCACACGACTCTGGAGGACAGGATTCCTGGATTCCTGAAGTCACTCAGCCAGCTGGTTGGGTTGGGAAACCACTTTCCATTGCAGCACTTGGCACCATTGTGTTTTTATCTAATGAATCCCATCTATTAGAGGACAGTCTTTCTGCTGTCAGGACTGGTCTGTGTCTCACACAAGTGACCATGGCCAAAAAAAATATAACTTTTCCCTAAATAAAAATCAAATTGGTGTTTTGTGTGGTGATGTCTCATGAATTCATTAGCTCTGCACAGTTAGTGTTTCAGACTGGCTGGCTCATGCTCATTGAACCGAGTTCTCAAAGAAATGAAGAAATGTAACAGTTAAAATACCATCTTCTAAATAAAGCATGAAGTTCTGCAAAAAGGGAATGGTCAGAGTTCTCCAGTGCCTGGCAGAAACAGCAGGAAGGTCCTTGCTCCTACAGCACAGAAACTCTAGACACTTATACTACAGAAGGGATGATCTCCTAAAGGACGCTGAAGGGTATGGGCAATTCAGACCTCCCTATAATGATTCAGTTATGTCAGGGGGTTCTGAGAATACCAACAAACTGGCTGAGAAAGTGGAGAATGAGCTGGCAAATCTGTGGCATAAAAATAGCTGTCTAGTATGAATCCTGGGGAGTCTGGAGGAAAAAAATGCTCTGTGCTATTTTGAGGCATGGATATTTTGATTCCCGAAATTCAAGATGTTCCTCTCAAGACAGCAGTAAAATCTCTGTGAGTCAAACATGAAGAGTAAGGAGCTGGTTTTTTGCAAGCTCTTTCACAAATGACAATATCTAAACACTCTGTGTTATTTTAAATTCTGATTTCTTTTGAGATGTTTATGTTTCTAAAGGAAACAATATTTTTAACTGTATCTTTGGCTTTGGGCAATGTTGTAAGACCTGTTCTTTCCACTAAAATCTTTTTTTTTGCCCTGAAGGTATACACATTTGTTATAGTAAGGTATCAGCAAGCAAGCAAACAGCCAGCAAGAACACAAGGAAAACAAAGTACTTCAGTCATACTGTACTGTAGTTTTACTGAGGTTTTGGGTTTATGCTTTTCTCTTGTGTTATTCTGACAAATTTCATGATCTACCAGGATGGGGTTACAGCACTGATGGTTAAGGCGGGAGCATAGAACAAAGAGGATAGATTTAGATTAGATATTAGTAAGAATTTTTTTAATCTGAGGGTGATGAGGAACAGGCTGCCCAGAGAAGCTGTTGAACATCACATCCATGGAGGTGTTCAAGGCCAAGCAGGAAAGGGCTTTGAGCAACCTGCTCTAGTGGGAGGTGTCCCTGCCCATGGCAGGGGGAGATGGAACTAGATGATCTTTAAGGCCTCTTCCAACCCAAACCATTCTATGATTCTTTGATGTGGCAAAGAAGAAAGGGGAGAAAGATGAGAGAAAGGGGAGCTGAGGGGAATAGGGATTCAGAAATATCATTTTGACAAAATTGTAACTCTTTCATTCCATTGTTTCTGAGGAGAACCACACACTGCTGTCCCAAGTGGAATGTATTTAACAGTATATATAAACAATATAGTAGCAGATAAGGGAGAAAAATGAATCCGTATTTCCCACAGGCTGGGCAAGTCCCGTGCCTGCTAGATTATGGATGTAGCTAAGCAATCCTTCCTTCTTAGCAATATGGGAATGGAAAAGTATTGTTGGCCTTATATTTTTTGTGCAGAGCAGAACAAATAAGCTAATAAGATGGGCAGAATGGACAAATTCGCTTCCTCCTGAGAAGAATCAATAAACCAGTGGGTCGGGATTTGCTTCAGAAGTGCAATACAGCTTCATTTGTTACCTACACAAGTACAGCAAGCTTCAACTACCTTTATCCTGTCTCGGAGATGCCATAACCACTAGTCTGTTATCTTTTTAGCATGACTACTTCTTTCTTTCTCTCTGCCTTTTCATAAGACCTTGTGAAAGATGTTAATTTTCTTCTATGGCAGAAAGAGACCATCTTTAAGACCTTGAATGTGCATGTGGAATGGGAAATACAGCTGTGCTCAGGACAGCTGTGCACTGGAATATTGACATTTGACACATATTAAAACTAATATTTTTCCACACATTTAAATATTATAAGTTCCTTTAAACCTAAAAGTTTTCTAACCCAGTCAGCTTTGAGCTCAAAGGACTGCCACAGGGAGCCTGTGCTGGAGAAGAGTGACCTCCAAAAGTACATTGGGAACAGGAAAAATGTCTGTGGCCTGTAGCTTCACAGATGGTACAGAAAGATACACTTTGCCTTGAAGACCTACACAGTCACCTAAAATCTCACAAAAAGCCTAAAGTAGATCTTGTAAGGGTCATAATAAATTTCAACCAGACTTTGAGGGTAGCAAAAGTAACACCCATCTATGGGAAAGGCAAAAAGGAACATCCGGGAAATTATAGACCTATCAGTCTGACCTCGATACCTGGGGAGGTCATGGAGCAGATCATCTTGAGTGTCATCACAAACCATGTAATGGACAAGCAGGGGATCAGGCCTAGTCAGCATGGGTTTATAAAAGGCAGGTCCTGCCTGACCAACCTGATCTATTTCTATGACAAGATGATCTGATTATTGGATGAGGGGACGGCTGTAAATATCATACACCTGGACTTTCAAAAAGCATTTGACACTGTCCCCCACCAAATTCTCATGGAAAAGCTGGCTGCTCATGGCCTGGATGAGCGTACGATCTGCTGGATAGAGCACTGGCTGGAAGAACAGTCCCAAGGAGTGGTGTTCAATGGAGTTAAATCCAGCTGGCAGCCAGTCACACAGTGTTGTGTTCTTAGGGCTCAGTATTGGGACCGTTTCCATTTAATAATCATAGAATGATCCATTCCAGAAGGGACTTCTAGGGTCATCCAATCCATCCTCCCCACAGTCAACAGGGACACCCCCAACTAGACCAGGCTGCCCAGGGCCTTGTCAAGCCTCACCTTGAATATCTCCAGGAAAAGAGCCTGAGCCACCTCCCTGGGCAACCTGTTCCAGTGGTCCATCGTCCTCATAATAAAGAACCTATTCCTAATATCCAGTCCAAATCTGCTCTTCTCTAGCTTGAAGCCATTGTCCCTTGTCCTGTCACTGCAGGCCTTTGTAAAGACCCTCCCCAGGTCTTTACAAAGGCCCCCTTCAGGTACTGGAAGGCTGCTATTAGGTCTCCCTGGAGCATCCTCTTCTCCAGGCTGAACAACCCCAGCTCCCTCAGCCTGTCCTCGTAGCAAAGGTGCTCCAACTCCCTGATCATTTTTGTGGCCCTCCTCTGGCCTCTGGATCCGCTCCATCAGGTTCGTGTCCTTCTGATACTAAGGGCTCCAGACCTGCACACAGTACTCCAGGTGAGGTCTCACCAGAGCAAAGTGGCAGAATCACCTCTCTGGATCTGCTGGCAACACACCTTTTGATGCAGCCCAGGATGTGATTGGCCTTCTNTCCCTCTGGATGACATCCCATTGACAACACCACACAGCTTGGTGTCATCTGCAAATTTGCGGATTGTGGAATCAATCCTTCTGTCTATATCATTGATAAAAATGTCAAATAGTACCTCTCCCAGCACAAACCCTTGATGGACACCACTTGTTACTGCTCTCCATCTGGACCTCAAGCCGTTGAGTACCACCCTCTGTTTGCGACTATCCAGCTAGTTCCTTATTCACTGAACAGTCCACCCATCAAATCCATATCCCTCCAATTTGATGTGCAGAATGTTGTGGGGGATTGTGTCAAAAACCTTACAGAAGTCCAGATAGATCACATCCATAGGTCATCCCTTGTCTGCTGTCATAATCACCCTATCAGCCTATAGAAGGCTACTAGGTTAGTCAAGCTTCAGTCATCTTCATCCTTTGGTGGACTGCCATGTGCCACAGGACTTCACAGGGCAAAGACATCTACCAGAGGAATTTCTTCAGGGAAGATCCTGCTCAGCGAGATACTCTGCTTCTCTGCACGCATCCTTAAAGGAACAGATGATGTTGTAACATGTCCAGTGATATTCTGATTCATTCAGAGAAGGGGCCTGAAAGTAGGCAAAGAAATGGGTAAGATTTTTGACCAAACCATCCATTACCCTGTAATACAAATTAAGTAACAATATATTTAGGGCTATTCGCTCTATGAGTCCGGTACAGTGTCTTCTACTTTTGCTTTTCTATTATTCTTCGTGACACATTCCTCTATGCCCCACACACCTTCTTTTTCACTGAAGAACCATTAATTTATTCCCAAGACCTTATTAAAAACACTATCTGTATTGATTCTCTCATGAGGCTTGTCATCAATTCCTGTAGTTTATCACCTGTGTTAATGATGTGGTTTGATTTATAAAATATCTCACCAAAGTTCAAATCAGTCAGGTTGATCATCATCTTTTGTTGTTTTTCTCACCAATTTAAAAAAAGAATGTTTTATATCTTTAAAAACAATGTAAAAGAAATCTTGCCTACTTTCTTGTCACTTCTTATCATAGTTCAAATGATAATATGTTATTTTAATCTAGCAGACACTGCCAAACACCTCACAAAGTGGCGTTTGTGCCATCTGAGGATGAGATACTTGGTGAGACGTTTATAAAAGGTATGAAATGCAGGCAAGAGCTCAGTGAAAAAAAGAGTAGCATTTTTCTGTCATGCTCGTGAGAGAAGTACAGGCTGAAGTCCTCCAACAATATAAATGCCTCTGATCCCTCCCAGTTGAGAATCCACTCCTGAGCTGGTAACTGAAGCCCTTCCTCCAAGTCTGAGCAGACTTATTCATCAATCTCTCTCTAAAGAGCTAAGAGCTGTCAATTGGAATTACATGTGGAAAACATCTCCCACTAAACTCCTGCTGGCTTACCTTTCCGTTCCAAACTTACCCCACACAAAAAGTTCCCCCTTCAGGTCCACTCTTGGCAGTTTTTCCTCTCCAGCAAGTTCAGCTGAGGAGTCCTTGCTCTTGCATTTTCTCTGTCATTCCATCATTTTTCTTGTATTGCAGAAATTTACCTGTTACAACTCCTTAAGGGCTTTTGGGATCCACATGTTCTGCTCACCATCCTTCTATATGCCACAGAGATTTTCTCTGATTGCTAGAAAATGCTTTTGCCCTCATGACACCAACTCTGAAGCAAGTCACACAATTTCTGTGGATTTCTCAGACTTTGCACATTGTGATGCTGACGGTGACTTCTCTGCACTTTTGTGTAGTGCAAACAGGAAAGGTCCCACTGCTCTGCCATGCTGGTCTATTGCTTTCTTGATTTCCTACACCACAAGGCTTCTTTTCTTGAACCTTTTGAGGTGGATGACATTCATTGCACCTCACCTCAACATTGATTTCTACAGCATTACTGATCCAGACTTCTTTTACCAACAAAGTGAAACAAGCACTTATAGGGAGAAAGTTATGTTAGCAAAATATGAAATACAAAATCGTCTAACTAGGTATTATTATAGTTTTTCTACCTGTTACCATGCAAAGAGAGTATATGGAGCAATGTACTACAGCTAAAACTAGAAATAAGAAGTAAAGGTAGAGGAACACTGCCCTACTCACATGTGTATAGAATATGCACTGAGTTTTATTTAGTCTCTTCTGGGGGTCTTCAGAGATTTAATAGAAGCTAACAAATACCTGAAAAGCTGCCCATGTTAATTTCATTCCTCAGCTTTCATAGTATTTAATTATCTTTGTTATCTGAGTTTCATGTTCCCCATGCTCCTTGTTTCTTTCAAACCTATTTTCCAGGCAGCAGTATTGGTCTTTCACTCTGCTGCCTCCCTTCTTGGCTTCCCGCCTTCTGTACTTTCCCATTTCCACTCAGTCCCCTGAAAGTTATGTCCCCTCCCTCCTCACGCTCTTCTGTTTGCTGTTTTTCTCTCCTGCTCATCCTTTCAATGTTGGATTATTTTCTTTTCCCACAACTTTCTAATCCTCAAGTACTTTTCTCCTGTCTCTCTTGACCCATAGTGATTTGCACACATTGGCATGCCATCATTTTTTGCTTAGCACTATGTTCATCCATACCCTTGCTATCACGCTCCCTAGTACAGGCAGAAAGCAAGGACAATGGAGGAATCAATGGTGAAAGAGGATACTGAGGCACATAGAAAACAGGGAGAGAAGAGTAAGATTCCTCTGCCAAACTGCAACCACACTGCACCCTGCTGCAACTGGTACTTTCCCTCTTTTGCCATTCTGAAGTCTCCAGCAAGCTTTCTTTTCTCCCTTGCATCTCACTCATGATGTTCAGTGCAACAATTTCTCCCTCCATTTCCCCTGCAAGTCCTTCCTGAAGAAGCAATGCCTTTCCACATCGGTGCTCCAGGCTTAGGATTTATTCCAGCTAGTCTTTATGGCTGTCCACGTGCAGCCTTCCTGGCACATCCAGAGTCCTATCCACCAGTCAGGTACATTACCATATACTAAAATATACATGGATCCTGTTCATTAGTTGTGATCTTAGCCAAATATGCCTAATGTTTAGCACTTCACCAATTTCAGATTTAACCATAGCAGTGGACTCCCATTTTTTTAACATTCTGGCCTTGCTTGTGTTTCTACCTGGATCCAGACATAACTTGAAAACTTTTTCACAGCTGTCCTCTGCTCTTTTGTCGTTTTTTTTCCTTTGCTCATCCCAGTTGCACCCTGATGAAATATTATTTATTGAGCAGCACCCCACACCGAGCTTTGGCAATCTTCTTACTGACTCCCAGAGCAATCACTCAGGTCAAAGGGAAACCTTTGCAGAATAATATTTGCCTCTTCTTGTTGAGTTCTCAGGTCATATGATTCTTCTTCTGTGGCTGCTCTTGACCTAACCATATAAGGGATATAACCACCCAGTGCTGCTGGCAGCCCTTTCACCTCTTTTCACCTCTTTCATCATGCAGCAGCTCAGTAAGCTCCTTCTGAATTTTATTCCAGCATCCTTAGTCAATCTACACCTGGATCAGCTTCCCCTGCCACCGCACAGAGGAGCAACCCAGCCTTTTGCACCATAATGCACACCTTGCATGTCTTCTTCCAAAGGGACTGTGCTGGCCCTGGACTCAGTAAACCAAGACCAGATGCTCCCAGTCTTGAGATCCTCCTCTGGGCGGATTCCCCACAGAAGAAGACAGACAGGTAGGGAGCTAATGGTAGCGGTAGCTCCATGACATTTTCTGGGATCTCTAGATTCTTCTCTCTGAAGTCTTTATTAGCAGCAGGCACACTTTCTGTCCTTCTGCTTTCCTCCGTTAATGAGCTCAGTTGATTAGCCCCCTTGCTGCTTTAGTTACTCCAAGCCACAGTAACTCAAGCGCCGCCCCCGCACTCTTTCTTGATACCTAGAGGATGATTGCCCTTTTCTGTGTCTTGACCTTTTCTCTGTCCTCCTTCAACTGTCTTTTATCAGTACACCATAACAGGATCCCACTGCTTTGGTTTCAAAGCGTGGGAGTAGTTTGTATCCTTCCAATTAATTCACATTTAAAGAACCAACCTGCAAGGTCCTCTCAACAGACAGCCTAGCAGCCAGACAAACTGCAAATCCTCATCCGCAGATATCCTTTACCACTTGAAATACAGAACGATGGAGCATAAAAACTTTTAGTGCTTTGTGCTTTGACCCTTTGGTAAGCCAGTGCGACCCAAGAATGGAGTTAAAGGCTAAGGCAAAGGTCTTGATAAATTGCAAACATACCAAAGAAATTGAAGAGAGCACACTAGAACTTTAAAATCTTCAGATTCCCTTTGTGGGGTTTGAACACAGCAGCCTGAGTGGTGCTGCCATACTTGCTATTTATGCCAGGCTGAATTTTATTATTGGTACTGTTCGCAAAAGTGAGGAGAGCCTTGTTGAAAGCCACAAAAAAAGGTCTATCACATGCTACTGACCCTGCCTGACTCATAGCTTAACACCTCTATTTGCCCCCATGCAGTATTCGCAGGTCTTAAAGAACAGAAAGAACTTCTTTGAGCTTGTTTGGGACCCTGATGCAGCATAAGCTTGATTTTTCTACCAAGATTCCTTTTCTCACTGAACAGCTTTTTTACCTGTGCAGATGTTGTCTGTTCTGTCATAGAATCATAGAATCATTTAGGTTGGAAGAGACCCTTGGGATCATCAAGTACAACCATCAGCCCTATTCTACAAGTTCTCCCCTACACCATATCCCTCAACACCACATCTAATCTACTCTTAAACACAGTCAGGGATGGGGACTCCACCACCTCCCTGGGCAGCTGATTCCACTGACTGACCACTCTCTCCGTGAAAAATTTTTTCCTAATGTCCAGCCTAACCCTACCCTGCTGCAGCTTGAAGCCATTCCCTCTTGTTCTGTCGCTCATTGCCCGTGAGAAGAGTCCAGCACCAACCTCTCTACAATGCCCTTTCAAGCAGTTGTAGAGAGTGATGAGGTCTCCCCTCAGCCTCCTCTTCCGCAAACTAAACAACCCCAACTCCCTCAATCGATCCTCATAAGCCTTATTCTCCAGACCTCTCACCAGCTTTGTTGCCCTCCTCTGCACTCGCTCCAGCACCTCGATATCTCTCTTGTGTTGAGGTGCCCAGAACTGGACACAATACTCAAGGTGTGGCCTCACCAGTGCTGAGTACAGGGGGACAATCACCTCCCTACTTCTGCTGGTCACACTATTCTTTATGCAAGCCAGGATGCCATTGGCCTTCTTGGCCACCTGGGCACACTGCTGGCTCATGTTCAGCCTCCTGTCGACCAGCACCCCCAGGTCCTTTTCTGCCAGGCAGCTCTCCAGCCACATTTCCCCAAGCCTGTAGCGATGCATGGGGTTGTTGTGGCCCAAGCGCAGGACCTGGCACTTGGCCTCGTTGAAGGCCATGCCATTAACATTGGCCCATCTATCTAGTTTGTCCAAGTCCCTCTGTAGAGCGTCCCATCCCTCAAGCAGATCAACACTCCCACCCAACTTAGTGTCATCTGCAAACTTACTAATAGTGTTTTCTATGTTCTTATCTACATTGTCAATGAAGATATTAAAAAGGAAAAGCCCCAATACTGAGCCCTGAGGAACACCACTTGTGACCGGCTGCCAGCTGGATTTAACTCCATTGAGCACCACCCTTTGGGATCATCCTTCCAGCCAGTGCTTGATCCAGCAGATCGTACGCTCATCCAGGCCATGAGCAGCCAGTTTTTCCATGAGAAAAGTCAGTTCTTTGGCTGTTTGGTTTGAGTTTTTTTGCCAATCTGTTTCTTGTTTGTGTGTCCTAAATTTCATTGTCCATATTCCACATCCCATTTACTCAATATGAACCAGAATGTTATGTTGTCTGCTGTTGACTTTGTTACCTGTTTGGGTGTAACAGGAACAGGCATTGGGGTTCTCATTGGGTCATTGCTGACAGCAGAAACCCAGAAAGTTTGAAAGCAATCCTTTGGCCATAATACGTCTCTACTATTCCCACTGTCTCTTCACGTCTGCAAAGCACAGAAGAAAAATTTCTAAGATCACTGGGAGGTCTCATCTGCAGAGCAATGACAGTAAACAAGAGTGATGAGACTGCTTAGAGAAAGGGGAGTCAGTTCAGTGGGGACACGCATCACGCATCTTCAGTCTTATGGAACAAGATGAATGAAACCATCTATACAGATGAGGGGAACCAATGAACAAAGCAACGTTATACAAGCAAAGCCTGAAACTGAAAACTAGAAAATGTCTCCCTGAACACAGCTGTATTGCTGTTCTAATTTTTTACAGGTTAAGGTTCATTGAAAGCTTTTAAAACAAAAGTGTGCATAACTTCTGAAACCAGAAATGTGATTATATGCATTAAAAAGCATGGGTAGATTTGAAAAGACAACAGTTTAAAGATATGTCAACTTCTGACACATTCTCCATTTTATGGAACTCTTTCTCCCCAGGAACATTTGATTTCTGCTGGCTTTAGTTATTTATGATTTAAAATAATGACTTGGAGATTGAGAATGTGACCCTAGCTCAGGAAAGCCTTAAAAATGTACTTCAGCAAGCTCCAAGCCGTTTTGCAGTATTGACCTGAATGACCTCAACAAATTATACAAGACTACATTCTAGGGCATTATCTCATATGCCACATCCATCTGATAAGTCAAACAATTCTTTGGTCCTTGTAGGGACAGGTGTGAGATTTATGCGTCATGAAAATTTTTAATAATGCTCAGGATGTGAAAAAACATTGATAAGCTAGAGATACTGATGAAAGAAACAGGACACTATGAAGTCATAAATAGGGGGATTCTGCACAGGCAGGATAACACAAAATCGTAAATGCATTTATTTAATAGAACCAGATTGCTCCTTGGCATGCAGGGATGCCTTCCTGCCTCCATGACAAGCATGCTGAATGGGAATGCAATCTTTCTGGAGAAACTGTGAGACTTTTCATTTGTTGGAGTAGCAAAGGGACTGAAGGGTGGCAATTCAAACTGTACACGATGTAGCTGTTGCAAAGGCTTACTTATTCTGTTTAGCAGTGGGCCAGGAGTTTGAGTGCTGCTGGAGGAGCAGAGAATCCCTTATCATATTAAGGGTGATCTCCCTGAAGTTTGAAAAAGTGCAACTTTAGGTTTTGAGCTTTAAAGAGGGTTTGGAGATACAGCTTCACATCTGGGAGGTAACCTGTTCCTGTTGCCTACTGAACTCACTGAACGATGCAGCTGACTTTGCAAAGTCCACAAAATAGACTGTTTTGATCCTCATCAATTCTGCCCTTGCTGCCAAACATTTGCAGTATGCCTGTTCACTGAGTTTGCTGATCTCTCCTTCTTCCACTCCATGCTCTTGCCCCCACTTTGCTCCGGTGCTCAGGCTCCAAACAGGGATCTGATCCTCAAACAGGGCATCAGTCCCCTTTCAAACTGAGGCCCTTATTTGTAAACTAGGCACCATTTATTTCCACATATTTCAACCTGTGACTCTGACCCTTAATATTTTGCTGGGTGCCAGCACAACAGTCTCTAGAGGTTGCTTGTTTACTACATTTGAAATCCCATTACTGACTTCCAGGGTAAGGAGGCAGTCAAGACTATATCAAACATTTTCATGCAAACCATTTCTCTCCCATTGTCATCCTCATCCCTCATTTCTCCTCACACCATCAATGACTCAAAAGATGTCTCTTTCCAGATACTTCTTTTATTCTCTGGCACTGAATCCATGCCCTGTTCTAATCCTAAACCTTATTTTATTTTTGATGGTTAATTTCCAGCTTGTCAGATACTTCTGGTCTTGAACGCTGGGAAAATCTGGAAGAATTTTTTGATGTGAAGTCTGTTGAGCCTTTTCCTGTGAAGGACAATTTGAAGGTAAATCTCCTCTCACAACCTGTGATGCCTGTGTCTGAGTTAATCACACCAAATTGCCATCATAGCCATCATTAGCATTTTAAAGGTGGGGTTTCTCTGACCCATTGTGGATATCTTTAATAGGATGATGCGATTGGCAGCCTAAATTATTCTACTTCTTTCTCACTAATTACAATGGAACTTTAGAGTGGCTACTCCATGAGGGTCCTACCTTTAGAAACAGAAATGTTGGGCAAGTTTAGTATAGTACCAGCGAGTCCTCATATCAAAGATCTTATCTGTTCAAATGTCGATTTGCCATCTCCTGCTTAATTTTAAATATGTAAAACAATTATTCCTTCACTGGTGGCAAAGCTGGAGCTCAGAAAGGTGTACTGACTTCCTGAAGTTTGCCAAGCAGCCTTCATTCAGCACTGAATTATTATCATGGTAGTCACTGATACTCACATTGCAAGAGCTGTAACCAAAGCATCCTGACTATGTATCTGTTACCTATTGCTTTAAATGGCTGTATCTGCAGAGAGACTGCAAAGAGGACAGTTCTATTTTCTATTCCTTTGCACCCCCATTTGCCCAAATACCACAATTACAGAGATGTTTGGGAGATTTGTATGTCTGGTAACATCATTACAATGTGATACACATGATGACAGAAAAAAAAAAAAAACACACTTGGATTTACAGCTAATATTTGAATCTGTAGATGCAAAATTGTGGGTGTAATTTACTATTGCAAAAAGCAGGCACTAGGATCTTGGGCCCTCTAAAACATTTTCTCCTTGACAGTTCCTGTATCTCCAATTTCCCTCTGTAGAGAAAAAATGCTCCAGTTTTTCTGTAGGCGTGTCCATGCAATAGATGAAGACCAAATTAGAATCATAGAATCATTTAGGTTGGAAGAGACCCCTGGGATCATCAAGTCCAACCATCAGCCCTACTCTACAAGTTCCCCCCTACACTAGAACTCTCAACACCACATCTAATCTGCTCTTAAACACAGTCAGGGAGGGTGACTCCACCACCTCCCTGGGCAGCTGATTCCACTGACTGAAATTCAGGCATTATGATTCAAGCACAAATTCTAATGTTATGACTGCCCCTCATGCCTTCCAGGAGCTGGGGCTGTTCATTTTCTGTAACACTTGGTAGGGCTGGACAACTTTCACGTGACAGCTGGAATAAGATAAAATACATATAGTTTGACAAAGGAGCAAATCCCCTATTGTATACAAAAAAAAAAAACAAAAC
>VZTM01013398.1:22553-61825 GCA_013400555.1 Jacana jacana
CTGAAGGAAAAGGACAAAGAAATCCAGAAGTGCTTCATCCTGAGTCCTAAATCAGACACTACATAAAATACAAAGCTCAGGCTTGAAAAGGTAAGGAAGCCAGGAACAAGAAGTGGCACAGATTTTGCCCCATATCTTTTGATGGTACTGTCAGGTGAAAGATTTGTATGAAATTAACTGACATCAGGCCTTGCAGCCTGACAGATGCTAAATGTACATGGCATTTCTTTCATTTCATTTTTTTCTTCTCCTTGTGCTTCTATGGATTATTTTTCTTGTGCTTATGTGGTGGATGCAGGAACATCATTCTCAATGCCAACAAGGAAGCACATGTTAGATCTCCACATGCTCATTTTTTGGCACTATTTCTGACTTCCCTACAGAATATAACTCTGGGGTATGCCAGGGGCTTTTGTCTGGGATGTCGAATTCATCAATGCCTGTGGACACTCATTCAAGTCTGACTGCTATTAAACAATTTTAAAATCCTGATGTCATCTGGACAAATTGTGTTTTAGACAACTTAGCTGGCTGGGCTGAGCTCTAAATCTAGGCTTGCTACCTTGATTAGATATGGTCATTATGCTGAATTTGCCCTAGAATCATTAAAAGCTTAAATGTCACAGCAAATTATTTTTTTTTCCTCTTAGCCATCAGCTCCAGATTTAGAGTAGTCTGGGTAACCTTTCAAACCACATACTCCAAAAAGAGTTGCTCCTTTTTCTTCATTTTTGTGTTCAGAGCCAACCAAGGACTTGATAAAAGACATCACACAGGCATCTGTCTTAATAGCTTTCCCCAGATTCTTCTCATCTGACCTTCCTTACTGTCTGAATCATCTTCTATTACATTGAAGTGTAACTTCCTTCCTTGTCATTGGATATTTTGCATTGCATTAAAAATAATAGTCCCACAAACATCTCCTCCAGCTCTGTTTGCTCCAGTTCACATTCCTCACTCCGTCATAGTGCAGCTAATATCTCTGCAACTCTCATTTTGCCCCTCTCGCTTAGCTCTTTGTGTGCTCCATTATTTCATGGCTCAGCTGCCTTTTGTCACTGGGCCAGTTAACGTATTTCTGCAGTCAGTGTGCAGGCAACCTCATTTGCTGTCATGCTGGATAATTGGCAATTTCTTTTAAATATCCACTATAAAAATAGTAATTAAAAAAAAAGTAGACAAAACATCTTACAAATAAGAACATGCATCGACTTACTTGTCTGTGTTTATTCTCTTTTCCATGTTCCTGAGGACATAAGCCTGTCTCTGCTAAGGCAGTGAGAGCCTTGCCATGGGCTAAAGCCTAAATTTCAGTCTGTTTTTTATTGCTGCAAGTGATGTTCCAAAATCTCTTATTAGCCAAGAATGGAGTAGCTCTGAGTTGCAAAATGCTGATTTGCCTCTTTTAGCACACGGATGCCATCAGTCCCACAAACACTCAGGTTTCAGGCTCAGAGGAGCAGTGACATGGGTTTAACATTTTGCATTTGCATTGAAACGCTGCTTCCAGCGTGAGCTGCCTTTACAAGGGGTATTTTGGGTTCCTTCCCACCAAGGAAAGAGGCCATCAGACAGCCCCATCACTTCTTCTGAAAACACAGCAGGCTGAGCAGGTCCTCAGCTTCTGCAAACAGCTCTCCCGAGTACAATGAAGGTGAAGAGGAAGAGCGCAGCCTCACCAAAGGCAGGCTGTGACTCCATGCTGTAGTGTGTGGAGGGGAAGAGGGAATTTGCATGCAAAATGTTAATGGCAGCGAGTTCTGCTGAAAATGACTGGTTTCATTAGCGTTGTCAGGCTCCCACCTGACAGCCTCTGTGAGGCTGATTGCCAGGCTTGGACCAAATTTATCAAGACGCTGAATATAGCAGCTGAAGAAACTTCTAGCAATGGTTCCTTCTGCCTTGCCCAGCTTTAGGCAGCACAATACCCAGTCTTTGCTGGAGACCAAACACTAGGATACACAGATGCTCTGTCACATGACAGAAAAGTAAAAGATGCAGCATCTGGAAATTATCTATCCAAAATTTTTTCTTCTACGCTCCTGTTCCTCTCCAAACACTACTTGCTAGTACCTGCAAACTTTCTTTAACTGTTATTATCAGACCTGTGGTCATTTAACTAAGTACATAGAGTCCCTGAATCAAGAGCCATTTCTGCTGAAGCAACAGCAGAAAAACAGCTCTCTATCCCAGTGTGACCTGGCAAAGAGAAGGCAACAGGCCTTATCTGTGTCCCAGGCACATCAGCCTGCAATTCTAGCTGCCCTTTCACCAATGACAGCATTGATCCAGCAACTTTCAGTCTTGAGATATACTTTATATAGTTTTTTCTACCACACCAGGAAACTTTACTGTGTTAGCTGTCTTCCCACGAGGTTATTTTTCCTGACCTTTTCAGCAAGGGTGAGAAAAGATGGATGTATTCTTCCTCTGGGAATTATCCAATGTGATCCCTTAGACTTTCTGCAAGTGCTCTTGTAGTGGAGAGCATCAACAAAGAGTAACAGATCAAAGTAAAGGAAAATGATACTGAGAAAGTCTTCAAAAGACTTGGAGAAGTCTGACAGGTATCTAAATGTTACTGGGTTTGCCCATTTCACCAACCTATTGCACAGTATTTAACATGTGCCACTAAAAACCCTAGATAGGGCTGGAATCTTTTGCCACAGCAACTCTACAGCACAACTCCATTTGCTATGGAGTACCTTTAGCTAGCTATTATCTAGCTAGTTAAAGGTACTCACCAATACCTTTAACTAGCTATTATCTCCTTCTTTGCAATCCTTGCTTATCATTACTGCTGCTGTATTTTATCATCTAGTCTTTTGTCAGCAAATGGAGCCTATTGCTCTCAGGGGATTCTATTTGTTTCACATTATCAGTTTTCATTGCAGCATTCCTCATGCTGGGTATATATCTCTGCATATTCAGGCAGCATTTCTGCACAGGGACAAGCTATGCAAGCCCTGAGCACTTAGAAATTCAGACAGCATCTCAGAGTACCCAAAAGTAGTTTAATATCTAGGCAATACAGTCAGTTGCTTAGGGTGTGGGACATCTGGGGACAAAGGGTGGCATCCATTCTTGCTTCTGCAGCCACAAAGTAGGCAGCTGGGCTTTGCAAGGTGAAGGATACTGCTGAGTGAAATGGGGAGAAAAGTATACAGACACAATTTGGAAGGTGTAGTACCGTCTACTACCACAGCAAAGGACAGGAGGCTGTAAATTGTGTGTTATGGCAGCTGTAGTTAAACTTGTCTGGTTCAAGAAGTTACAAATACAGTTGTCTGCTCCACTTGACAGGCATTTCCTGCCAGCTGCAAGGGCAGAGGGAATGGTCCACCCGTGGTCCTCCACGTTCCTACAGCCACCAGTGAGGATGGTGTCACTGCGGCATGGGCTGCTCTCTTTCACCATCATGGGGTAGGGGAATAAACTTTGCAGCAGTCCAGACTGCGAGTTCCTCTGCACACTGGCAGCTGGCAAGCTTCCTTTTCACTTGGCTTGAATAGAGTGGAAAGCAAAAAGCCTCAAAATTAATGTGGCGACATTTAATTCCCTGTGAAAATCTGCAGGCATCAAAATTAACCACTGCCTCTGTGAGTCCAGCAGTTGCAACATTTCCTGCTGTATTTCAGTATCAGTGCTGAAAACGGGTCCATCTGCAACCCAGCTGAAGTGTCAGCATCTAACTGTTACTGGAACTACAGGCTTACAATCCAGCAGAAACTTAATGACTAATACCAGCTCCTCCTGCTCACCCCTTGCATACTCACATCTGTATATGTGATTTTTCCATGGGTTCAGTGTCAGTAAAAGGTCACATTTGGGATGATGTAAAACATCATTACTCCACTGACCCACCCAGTTCTCCCCCATACTGTATTTACTTAAGTATTTCTACCTTTGTTGCATCTTGCACCTGTCCTTATTAAATTACATCTTTTTTTTTTTCACAGTCCATTTTTCAATTTGTGAGGATTATTTTGGAGTTCAAGCCTGTTTCAGTCTCTCATAATTTATTTTATAGGCCAGCTTAATATCTGCATTGTCTCTTCTACCATCCAAGAAACAGGCAAAAACACCTAACAAAACCAAGGTTATATCAGACCGCATGAAAGTCTTTAAGGAACCTATTCCTTTTTGACAATGAACCATCAAGAGTTTCTTTTTTGTTGTTGGTTTTTTTGGGAAGATTGTCCACCCAGTGTTATACCAACTTTTCTTTTGTTCATTAAACACACTGGTTTAAAATACTTTGTTCTTGAGTAATACACACTGGCAGACACTCAGTCTCTCCTTAGAGCTTGACAGTTTCAGTTTTGCTTGTTTTGTTCCAGAGTTTTTCCAAGAACTCAATTAAGCTAACTGGGGGTTCTTTGATTCTTCAGCTCCCTTGCCCTTCTTTTTCAAGATAGACTCCACACATATCATTTTCCAGTCTTCTGGACCCATACCCACTCTCCAGGAGCTGTCACTGATAATGGATTCATTCGGGCCTGAACTTCAACCTGCTTGCTAAGCTAACAAAGAGACAATGTCCATCAGACATTGTCCAGCTCACCAGAAAACTTATTTCTCAGTTAGCTGTATCCAAGATTGTCCCTTCCTTAGGTGACAGTTGCTGTGAAGAGATATTGTTAATTGTGCTAGCCACACACACTGGCATCCTTCCTCTCCTAAACAAGGGTTTCAAAGAGATGTGCTTAGAGAACAAAATGAGGAGTTCTGAATAAGATTCATAATACTGAGAGAGACCACAGCCATCTGTGACAGGTTTCTGGCTGCCCTGCAGAGGACAAGCAACTTGGCAGGGGGTGAGGACAGATGAAAATGCACCTGGGGCAGAGGAACAAGGAGAGGTATAGTTGCTTGCACATAAGAGTAAAATTCAGCAAGTAGTTTCCTTCCCAGGAGGGAAAGAGACAGATGAAAACATTAAAAATTTAATCTTAAGGCTTTTTCAATTAAGTAAAATCCCCAAATCAAAGGAAAATATTGTGGTTTGTATTGGACAAAGATTTGAATCCTACAATGGATTTTACTCTGCAATTATTTTGTCTATTGTTTAAATTAAAAAAAAAAAGAAAAAAAAGAAAATTTGCCATTTGACAGGACTGAAACTTATTTCAATCTCAATTTTTCAGGTTAGCTGAAGAGCTGAAAAAATCAATTGTTTGCACAGTGCCTGTGCTGGAGCCCTGGAAAATTACTCTCTAGAGACAACAATTATGGGAGTTATGGTGCAGAAAAACATCACCGAAGTTTAAATGAGAAGGTACCGGGTTTCAGACCATTTTGGAAGATGTCATCTGGCCTGTGTTTTGAAATGGGCCTAAAAACAGTTTCTGAAGTGCTAATGAATATGATTTGGCCTTCCCTATGCCTCTGTGCCACTAGTTACCTCTAGCGCTCTTCATGCTGGCAGAGTCAAATGAGGGGTAGTTTTCTTGTTGTAGATGAGATCTCTAAGATGTATTGTTGGGTGACTGTGCTGCCGGGAAAGATGAGTTGCTTTTGCTTTCATTATCCTTATTTGCTCCATGGACACCAGGATGTAATGGCCTTTCATAGGGAATTCAACTATTCCTCAGAGTTCCACAGCAGTTCTGAGTTAGTCCATCAGGACTCAGCGAATGGCTCGTTGCTTTCTTCAGACCTTGCCTAATAAGGAGAGATTGTTCAAGCAATGAGTGAAAAGGTTGATGAGTCTAATTTTATTTTTTCCACTAATATATCACTACTGCATGGAATTAATTAAGAAACTATTTGGTTTACGCTTCTTTTTTTATCACCCAGGGTGTGGTCCACAGATACATATATATACGCACTGAAAAAATAGACGCAGCATGTATTTTGTCAAGGGGAGTGGCTGGTGTGTTCTGTCATTGCTGCTAAGACAGCACTGGTTTAAATTCTATTCTCTGTAAATATTACACTTTTATTCAAATGTATGACAATTTTCCCCTTGATTTTCCCCACCTTCTCCAAAAATAAGCCCCAAATTCTATAGCTCTTTTGTGCACTTTCTGAAAGGCTTGTGCTAAACCAAAACTAATATATTAGTGTGGATATTGGGTAGGCCTTTTTTTTTTTTTTTTTTTTCATGGAGATNTTAGGCTTTTTTTTTTTTTTTGCCTTTTTTTTTTGCTTTGAAGCATGAGGGCTTCCTTTTAGCTCACAACCAAACCTTCCTGGATTTTTAAGCGAAACTGAGGAGAAAAAAGTGTTGTAAGTAGTGCATTATATTCATCTTCCTGAGCATTTTAGTAAAAGCAGCATCCTAACTAAGGATGGGACATGAGTACAGTTCACAAAACTACAGAAGAGAGTATCTGCCCCTCATCTGATCCTGAGGGCACTTCTTCAAGGTACAAAGGACCTAAATTTGTGTCCTTTCTCTGCCTGATAAACACTTTGACAGCAACCAAGGGCTTTCACACCCCAGAGAGGTGCCTGATCCCTGCCCTCAACATTCTCTAGTGGGTCTTTTCCAGTATCTGGTTTTGGGGCTCTTCTCTTTGTAAACAAGTCTTAATCAGTCACAGAAGTAATCTCAGAAAGTGACAGAGGGGTGCTTTCATCAGGGTCCCTTTATAATCAGTGGACTACCTGTCTCTGGAGCAGATATCTTGTTTCGATTTGAGTTTATTTATCTATTCTCTTTTACCTAGAAATGTGCTAGTTTTAGTACTACGCAAAGTCTCATCCATTCTGTCTGCTTTCCCTCAGCTTTGCTCAGAGGTGTACTGAGCATCCCTATAATTAATACAACACAAAGCCCGTTGGGGTTCTGGGTGTTTTAATGTTTCCTGTAAATCACATAAAAGTAAAAAGAAGCAAATGTAATGTCTGAGTAGCGGGTACATTATATACAGACAGTGACAGTGCAAAAAACTATTCCAAATTTCACAGCTCGGAGTATTGCTTCTTCCACCCTCAGTAGCAATGACTGGAGGGTTAGTAGTTCATTCTGGTGGGTGCCCAGCACTTCCCCTTAGCAGGCACCCTGAGTAGTCAGGGACATGATTTTTTTAAGCTTTATCAGTTGATTGCTTTTGAGGGACAGATTCTTAATGCAGAAAGATCCTTCTGGGTTTTGCTTCTATTAATTTTATATAAGGCATTTTTGTTAGCCAGAATTAGATAGCACCACTTATTTATGAATAACCCATGAAGGAATGCATGAGTCAATATGAGACACTTTCTCAGTCCCTGGTGCTGGGTATTCACAAATCAAGAACAGCATCTATGCGGAACAATCAACAACTGAGATATTTCAGTGGTATGCCTGGATTAACTGGGAATGAATTATCTTCCCAGCTATATGAGCTGCTTTCCCCAAGGCATTTTTCTCTTATCCTTCCCCTATAGGAAATCAGTAATGATCATGGTGGAGTTTTTTGGTTGTGCATTTTGAGTGGCCTCAGTTTCCTTCTACCTCTTCATTAAATGGTTCTAATGACTGCTCCTGAAAAAAAGAAAACTTCAGGGGCGTGTTATGACAGAGAAATGCAAAATGATAAGGGTAAAATCCCTTCCACTCAAAAGATTTCTTGATCAGCCAATTCTGCCCGATATGAGGCTCTTTAACAATCCTTACTTCATTTCGGTTCTAGAAATGGGCACAATGAATAAAGACCTGAAGAAAGCAGGAATTACAGCAACGCTGTGAAACAAAAAGTGTGATAACACCATGAAGGAGGATATCACAACATCACTATATGTGTGTGCATGTATGTAATCCATGTGTGTGTGCACTCACATATCCCTGGGTTGACAGTTCCTCACACCTGCACTGTGTCTCCTGAAACAATCTACTTAAACTAATAGTTCAGTAACTGTAGTAATGTATGTTTAAAAATGTTAGTTTCTCCTAAAAATATCTACAGAAACAAAAAGAAAATACTAAGCCCTTCAAAACCAAGACTAGATTTCCATAGATTGTTTCTTCTGCCTTTATGAATTTCCCCTTTGTTCTCACTGGGAAAAAAAAAAAGGCAGTTTTGTGTCCTTCCTATTTCCTATTCTGCCCTAATCCTGTCTGAAATTCCTATAGAAAAAGAGAATCTTTTTCTATAGGCTCAGCTTTTCCAACCTGCCACACCTGGGATATGCAGCAAAGGAGGGAAAACAGCATTTATGAGTTGCATCCCAGGAAATAGCGAGCCCGGAAACTGGAGCGTAGTACACAGCACTGCTTAGCGTAGTGAGGAGTAATAATGCCTGCCTCTTTCAGACCACGCTTGAAACCTGGCGTGCCTCACAGTCCAGACAAGCTCACAATACATTCACAGAGCATGGAGAGCAATTAACAGGCAAAGTAAAGGTAGGCTGGAGGCAGTTGCTGGTTGATAGAAAAGCCTGATGGACTTGGATATGGGATCGGACTGTGATTTTCCCCTGAGATTTTGGATGCCTTTCAAACAAGCTGAAAATCATAGGCTACGTTGTCAAAGTTCACCTTATGTTTTCCCAACAGTAAGAAATAATGTTAAACAATCACAGCTCAGCATCTGGATAAGCACAGTTTAGGACTGTTCAGATGGGAAAGTGGCAGCTTCCCTGGGAGGGTAAGGTATAGAAGTAGGTCACAGGCAGCACAGAGATATAATGAAGTTTGACAATGACCTGGTACCAGGTGATGCCATCAGAAACTAAACAAAACCAAAGCAGTAATATCCCTGGTCCGTTTGCTGCTGGATTTTGATCACTTCTTCAGGTATGCAGAGGGAGAATTCACAGGGAAATCAAACATACTGCAATATAGGGGATTGCGCATGAAAATCCTTGTGAATTTGGGTTACGCTGTCTGAGAACTTGACCAAACAGCATTGTCTTTCTCTACCTCCAAGAAGTTGGAAAAGGCTGGGTAAGATTTTCACTCTATCCCCTGCAGTGCCCAAAACAACTAGGAGGAGCTGCGTGTAGAGGGAATACATCATCCCTTACCGAGAGGCAGCAATTTGAGCATGCTCTAACCAACCCCTGCAGAATCTCCAGAGAAAATTTGTCTCTAACGTGTTTGCTGGAGCACACTGCTGCTCCATTCGGCCATCAGGCTTCTCATTTTCTGTGCAGGTGATATATAGCCCATAGCAATGCAGATCCTAAAGCACTACTGTTTATATCAGACTTGGGGTTAATTTTTTTTTGTATAATACAGAAGGAGAATGCTGACTCATAATTTGCCAGAAGCTTTCCATGACTGCAAAAATATCAGGTGAAATTAGATAGCAGATTAAATACATTTGGAATATGTGTTTAGTCTCTGGAACGCATCCAGCCTAAATCAGTGTACGTAGGTAGTAAAATATGACAGTGATCTGTTTTGAATTGACATTTAAATGCAAAGCTGTTGTTGAAATGATTAATAAGTCTAGCTTTAAAGCACTTGTTGGTAACTGGTAGATATAATCACTTTAAAAAAAGGACACAGGCTTAACTGACATTAACAGGATCACTGCCAAAATTCATGTTCAGAAAAATCTTACTTTTCCCTGAATAGTAAGATAAAGTTCAATGATACCACTACTTTGTAGTGATTCTTAGATAGCTATGTGAATTTTGCTAAACACCTCGAACTCCCCTAACCAGATCTCTCAGCTCTCATTCAGCATCCCTGTAAGACTGTCTGCCTTAGACATTTGCAGGTTTGTTTTAGTATGTCTGCAGTGCACACTGGAAGCATAGGTAGTCACTTGGAATACATGGAATTTGCGCTAAACCCTTGGATAGAGATGAAGTTTATACACAGCTGAGAGCAAGCACTGATAGTTCAGCTGGCTCAAGGGGTCTACTCACAGCACTGAGTCCTAACCGCATGAGAGAAGACAGAAGACTCTAAGAATTAAGCTCTTAAAATTTTCAATACACAAAATTAAGCTCAGGCATGTTTGTCCTTTGAGGAAAGGGGTGAGGGAGAGTGTTCAGCCTGCATAATAAAACCAGATTAATTCAGGCACAGAAGTTTAGACAAACAAAACTGAAACCCCTCGTACAAGAATGGAGAGTAGGTTGCTCAGGACCTTCTCCTGTCAGGTTTTCGGTATCCCCAGGAATGGAGATGCTATAATACCATTTACATGGCTCCTGTATCAGATTGTTAATATGAAGAGATACTCACAACCAACAGAATTCTCACTTCATGTGATACAAGCCTTATATTCACACTTAAAACCAAACAAAGAGACAGAAGAATATTGACTTTCTAATTTCTAGATTTCCTAGATTTTTAGGACCAGAGACACAACTGTGATCATGGGGTCCAAACTCCTGAGTAACATAAGCTCGAAAGTTGTTTTCAGACTGGCTGGAAAGTAGCGTTCAGGTATCCATGTATCTAGCAGCTCACTGCTGTGAGACTCTGAGATCACTTATGGAAGCAAGCTTTACATTGTCAATCACAAAAGACAGGTTTAGCAGAAATCCTGCAACTATGGTCCAATTGCACAATCTTCTACTCATTTGTGGAGGCTCCTTCAATTCTGTTTAAGAGACAAAGAAGCTCGAAGGGTTCTCTATCCCAAGCAATCATTTCAGGTTAAATTTTAACCCCTGTGGATTGGTTATGAAGTTGTTATTCAAACTCAGTTGCAGCAAAAGGATTATGTGCATGATTAAAGGCTGTGAGATAGGCCCCTTTGTACTGCAACTGTAAATCAGGATGCAGAAACAGGCTGTGTCTGCATTTGAATGAGCTAAAAGCCAGGAAATTCCAAATCTCAGCAGGTGCTGTTATCAGGAAGATTTTCAGAAAAGATCTAATCCTTTATAGTTGCTGGGTAGCCGAGGTAAGGAGCCTGTTAACATCTTATTTTATCTCCTGCTGGGTTGAAAGACGTAGCTTTCTTCTCAAACAACAATTTTGTCTCCACATGAGCTGAAACACATCTGTCATGGATGATGTAGTGATTAGGCACCTTCCTCTGCTTCCAGAACGTTGGTTTGCTGCTAGGGTACCCGAGAAGCATGAGCTGCTTCATGATGGTACAGCTGTGCTGCCCCCATACGGCTCAAGGCATCAGTTCAGCGCTTGCCTTGGAGACATATAGATGTCTGCCAGGTATACATTTGCTCAACTTCTCATGACATAGGTCCTGCAGCGATCCTGCATGTCCCCTGCATTGCTTCTACTGAAGGACTTGGCTGCAAACAAACAAATACAACTCATGACTCCTTTCCATGTTGGATGTTTACCTGTCTTTTATCCATGGCTCTGTTTGTAGGGGCCCAGTGAAGCACCCAGAGTTCTGGGCAGTAATGATTCTGGATTTTCAATGTAGCCCAAATCCAAGTTTCAATGAGTTTGAGGTATTTAGCTCCTTTGCATACCTCTAATTTCTGACTTCTAGTAGATGACTCTGCCAAGACAGAAGTCCTAAACTTCAGCTGGTGCATGCACGTCTTTAAGATCTAGTAAGGGCCTTGTTTCTGTGCTATACATATGCACCCACATATCACTTCACAAAGTTCCCATTTGCACCACGCTCATGCTACTCAATTGCCTTGTTGGGCTTCCCATCACCCTGCCAGGAATGGGCTAGAAAACAAGAGTCCAAGCATCATGCTGCAGCCTTGATGGTCAATGTGTTACAGTCCTGTGCTTCTGTTTCAAGCTGGTGCTGAGGAAGGGCTGCTTGAAGAAAGCATCTGTTTAGAGGTATCCATTGCAGTCTTCATATCTGCTCCTGGTTTGGAATGGTCTGCCTCATGTATTGTCATTGCCTCCTTGTGGCATCTTTTCCTTACAGATTTCAAATCTAGTAATTGTTTCTCTTTTAGTCACTGAAAGTCCTTTTTTTTCTTTTTGCTAGATGAAAGTTCGCTGCTAGTGTGAGGTGAATCAGTTACAGTGTTATGTTTCCACCTCATCACACTAATTTAGGACTTGTAGGAGAGCACAAAACAACTCCAAAGGTGGGTAAAGAGACTCCTGGTTGAAGACAACTGCAAGATATTGATGTCCTTTGCACCTTTGCATCTATGAATGTGACAGGGGTGGGAACATGCCATACTTTAACATGCTGGTTAAATTGAGACTAACCAGGAACAAAATATGTTTGACTGATATCTCACTCTTGGCAGCTATCAGAAGTGGAAGAAAGGTCTGTTTCAAAGGTAAGCATTAAGTTACAGAGTTTGACCTGGTCTCTTTTTCCCTTCAGCACCCTGTTCCAGCTTACCCTGTGACTGACACAGAAGGAATTATTGTCTGCCCAGCCACAATGAGGCAGTCTCATATCCAACTGAGAGATGATGTCTTTAAAGAATAATTCAATTACACTGTCCAAAGAGACTTCTTGAACAAGGCACAGAAACTATCTTGCAGTCATCTTTGCTCACAAGAGAGGAAAACAAAATTCTATTTTACTGGCAGGTGAGTCTTTTCCTAGGTGTTCTGGTAAGTGAACACATTTCCCATTCCTGTCTGAAAACTTTATCAAAGTGCCTGTAGAAAGTGTCTGACTACAGGGGAGAAAGACTAGTAATCTTTCTGTCTTTAATTTAATTAGTGAAATACCAGCAGCAGATGAACGTTAAATTTTGTGAATAAAATATTAGAAAATAAAAGCTAATTTGGGGGAGTTTTTTTTATAATCTGAAAGAAAAGGCTATCATTTCTATTGCATTACAGCTCACGTTGGAAATCTATGATCCACCTGCCTGGACTCTCTCTTCTCGAGTGCCATCAGTATTAGAGAGAATGACACAACTGTGGCATTCTGCTTCCATGGAGATGCACAGACAGAAGTGCTGCAGCATATACCTGCATGCCTAAGCCTGCAAAACTGGTTGGAAACCTCAGGGAAGCGAACTTACACATAACATTGACTGTTGGTCTTCTGGAAAACACCCTACACTTGCTAAGTTGTCTCTAGATCCCCACCAGTGCACAGAGAAGACAAGTAACAACTCGGTTATTTAAAGCATTTTATCAGCTCAGAGGAAGTTGTTTGGGTTAAAAGGTTGTTATTTGTATAAGGAACTTGTCAACCTGTGATTAATGAGACATAAAATATTTTGGTTTGTTAATCAACACTGCCAGCTTAAAGGGAAAACTTACATTTTAAATACACCGTGACAACTACACTCACTTGTTTACTGCAAAGCTATTCTTACTGCTAAACATGACTGTGACTGGTGACAACTTTGCAAGACATATTTCTGCAGAACTATTCAAATACCTACCTGATCTTCAGCATGTTCTTCGGTCTGTACGTTTTCCTTATATTGTGCCGAACCAGGGAAAAATTGAAACTTAGCATTTCACAGCATCTATTGACAAGTCTTTTCTGATACTACTGGACAGACAGATAAGACTTATCAGGCTGTGTTGCTGCCATTCTCATTTCAGATATACGATATCTAGCTCACAAAACACATTTAGGAACAAGGATGGAGCTGAAGATTTTTGGGATGTCCTGAGGCAGGACTCACAGCCAGGTTATCCCAGCCGGCTGATATACAGTAGATTTGAGCAGTTCCATGTCCTGGGTAACTCAGAAACAAATTTTGCCATCTTCAGAGTAACAAAGCAGCTCATCATTATAGAAGACTTCATGGCCTTGCATGAAATTGGAACATTATAAAGTGTAATAAGCAAGACTTTCAAAACTGGATATTTGCTCCTAGGCCTCTGAGGATAGATTAGGTGCCTATAAAAGTGGTTTCACTTTCAAATGTACCTAAAATCCCTGATGGAAGCTATATAGTTTCAGAGCTGATGAAAGTTATACAGTTTCAGAATACAGTTTGTATTTTTTAATATACTTTCCNAGTTTCAGACTTTCTGCATTTTTGTAGGGTCAATAGAAACAAAAAAAAAAATCATCCTGAGGGAAATTCAGATATTTAGGCAATTGGTTTTGGTATTGAAGCACTTCACTGAATTCTACAGCATTTATTTTTCTCAGAGTGCACTATTTCCATATAGTTTTCTGTGTGAAAACAGCTTGCTACACGTCAGTATCAGGTTGATGTCCATTTTAAGCTATAGCAAACTCCATGCAGACTTTAATTCAGGCATCTTAGTTTCAAGTCATCTTTACATTAGTTCACCAATGGCTTTGTACTGTGGATGATGAAATAATGTGTACAAAATGCTTTGTCCTGAAGGAATAGTCCAACCAAGAAATAAAATCATTAAGGGACTCAGAGAACATGGAATTTTCTGGTCTGTTAGTTTTGTGAGGCATTGTAGGATCTCATGCAAATGCAAGTAAACACTGTTGAGAAAAATGGAATGAACTGATCAATACAGAAAGCTTAAATGTGTGGATTTGGGCCGGTCTCTCTCACACAAAAAAATCCGGTTTGGTTTTGTTTTTTGGAACTCCCACTTAGAATGTAAACCTAATCAACAGCAGATAAATTTTTGGCATAAAAATATCCACGTTGAAAAAAAAAAAAACACTTTCCGTTAAGTAAAATAAGTGGGAAACTCCCGAATATCACTTTTATTTTACATAGAAAAAAAGTGAAGTTGCACATGCTCATGGAAATAACTCAAAAAGAGCAGCCAGAGGAAAATGCTGCATAAACAAGTAGAGTTTTGGAAGTACACCACTTATCTCACCAAAAGAGAGGTAAACCATGGTTTAAAATTATTTTTCTTATAGTTCAAAAAGATCTAGAATGCTCCTTACCCAACCTCTCTGAAAGCTTGAAAGAGTTGCTGGAATTTAATATTGAGGATGAGCTGACCTAATTACTCTTTTATTATAGTGAAAAGGCTTCCCAACTGCAAGGTGATATTAACCTGTCTTTATTATTAGACCCTGTCAACTTGGAGCTGAGTATGGTGGTAGTTATAAGGAACAAAGAACTCTCTGCTGATTGTTACGTTTTGTTTTGGGGTTTTTTTGAGGAGGAAGGCTTTTAGATGACTGTTATCTTGAACTGCACTGCAATTAGGAACAGCTTTTAAGCTTTATACATGTCTTTTCAATAACTGACTCGGTTTTGCATATGAGAACTATGGCTATTGTCTCTGTTCCTGAAATGAATGAGTGATCATCAACATACACCTAAAATGCTTTGGAGAATTATGGTACACCAAGCAACACCAGATCCAGGAGAAAATTATCAAGAAACACCAGAGGATAACGGCAAACTTAGCTGAATACATTATAAAGCCTGATTTGTACTATTGAGTGAAATACTTCAGTCACACCCATGTTCACTGAATCCTCCTCTTTCTTTGAAAAAAAAAAAAAGAATAGCACATATATTAAGCTGTTACCTTTCTGTACAGAATTGGAAGAAGACACTGAGAGTAAGATGGGATATGTCTCAGTAATTGTGCAAGCTGTGTCACCCCTGGTGAAGGAACTGTGGCTTTCCCCTAGTCATAGAACACACACATAACGAGCAAAAACAAATTGTTAGAGAAAAACAAAACCTAGGATATGAGACAGAAGATGGTTTGTGCATGTGTCTGGCAGGGAACTGGTGGAGGCAACAGAGCCTGTCTCAGCTGTAAAGCTGCCTGCTGTGGGAACAGCAATCACTTATTTCTTATGACTCTGAGTCAGAACATTTATCCTTTAGCCTTAAGTATACGTGCATGTTTTCACAGGGGAGTTCCCATGAACTGGCTGCATACAAGAAAAAATAATGTTTGCTTGTTTTTTTGCCTTGAGACTTAATGAAGAAACAAGTTCTTAACACAACAGATGTGCTGTTCTGCCAACATTTTATTTACCTTGCAAAATCCGCCAAAAACATACATAGTCTCACAAAACTGGAGAATATGGACAGCAAGAGAATTTCTGAGCCTTTAGAGAAAATTTCTTCCTAGAAAACAGCTTTGTCTCATGTTTGCAACTACAGGGTTTTGTTCACTTCATGGAAGGAATTAACAAAAAGACAATGTGCAAAAATACAGCATAGACATCTAGGGTGGGAAAAACAACCAGTCCCTGTGAATGTGGTACATAGGGAAAGCCTTTTGCTATTTGTGGGCAATTACTTGTGAGTATCTCCTAATGAGTTTATAAAAGTTAGAATGGTAGAATCTATGTAGACTAGAAATATTTACCTGATCACCCTTTCTAATATGATATATGACATATATATGACATTTTTCCTGTTGCATACCTGGAAAACTACTTTTTCTAAAAAAGAGGCATAATGAATGATAATTTTTTTAAAAAGCCAAAAAGCCAACATAGCTAACAGAACATGTTTGTTGGTCCAGCTACAGCTAAACAGTTTTAAACAAATATTGAGTAACACTTGCAAAAATGACATCTTTCGCTCTCTAAGTGAAAAGATACAATGCTTGTTTTTCTCAAAGTGGCAATCATAACAAATCTGCAGTCAGTGCTGTATTGCTATGTCTGTTTATGCAGATTTTGGGAGGCTGAAACTGCTTTTTTTTGGACCTGAATCACCTGCAGGAGCAATAAAAATGCTAAATGATACCCATATGGTTACTGAATACACTTCACATTGATATCCTTGTTCACACAGACAAAACCAAACTGTGCACCGGAGCATTTACTGAGAATCTAACTGAATTTCTATGAGACAGAAAATAGCTCTGGTTAAAAATGGTAAATACAGAAATGTGTATCTTCTAGTTTGATTTTAGTAAGAATTATGGATTGGGAAAACAAGTGGGACCCCAAACCATTTAGTTATTCAGTTGACATGGAGTAACTTGACTGACAAAGCTGTACGCTCATCCTGACACCTGTCAGTCATAAGAAGCCCATCTGGGCCCTGTTCTATTTATTCCTATTCAATAAAGAGTTATTGCACAGGAGGCAGCTGGCAGACTGCAGAGAACACTTCCTCCTCCCTTCATTTTCGTACCTTTGCTTGAAAAAGGCAGGACCCAGCCATAAGGACCCTGTTTTAATTTTTATGTGAAACTAGGAAATAGTTGAGGTAGCTCTGGCATAACAGTGCAGAAGTGGGTGTCACACACAGCTGGATGGGCCTGCGTCGAAGTGGCATGCAGTTGGAACTCACCATAGCAGGCAACATCAAGCAGGAGATGAAGATATGTCTCCCTTTGTGCTTTTTCCTCAGGCAACTTTACCACATGGTCCCCATAATCATAATAGAGAGCAAATGGAGTATGGTACCCAGGACCGCTGAGGTGCTGAGGACCACTAAAGAAAAAAACTATACAATACAGAGGTCCTGAATATTAACATGAACATTATATGGTAGCTTGCATGTAGTCTTTAGCGAATGCAGGGACACCTTCTCGAGAGTGGGGAAGCACACCTCAACACATCTACTATCATACTGGACTCATGACCACAGGCCACATAGTCATGCTGCCATTTGAAGAATGATGTTGTCACACAGAGAATATGAGAAAGATGGCCAGGGCAAGCCTCTGGATTGCCAGCTTTTTGTCCTGATTGCCATGAGCTGAACCACATTGCATGTGGGGTTATAAACTGGGATCAGAGAGCCTGGACAGTTCAAAGGAGGAGCATGGGGATGTTTAAATTTCTCCAGGGCTGCAAAGAAAAACCCTGTGGGAGATGGAAGCCTGGGTCCAGCCACTGTGGTGCCCAGTGCACTCCACCATGGCAGAGATGGCAGCAAGTTCAGAAACGGGAGAGTCTGAGCCTTCTTTTTTTTTTTTTGCATTGACTTTTCCATTTTCCAGATATTCACACTGCCTTTTAAGACCTTTACCATAGAGAAATGATAAAAATTCAATCCTTTGTGAAGGTATGAGGAACCATTTTTCTTTCTTTTCAAGGCACTTATTGTCCCCTTTATAGAATTTAGTTTTGCCAGTATAGGACCATAGAGACAATGAAAATACGTGCTTTCCTCACTTTTTTCTTCCTCAAATTAAATTAATCTGAAAACATTACTTTTTCTATCCATTCAAGCCCAGAACTGCCAAAATCAATGCATCTACAGACTAAATGAACTTACTTAGATCTGCTGCAGTAACTACAGTCTCCATGGGTGCAGCCTGCGGAGTTACAGAACCTCACCTGAAAAGGAGGTAAGTCTGATAAGATTGACCTGCTGCCCTGGCACACTTTATCACTCCAAATGGCCCAGGGACACAAAGCCTGAGAACCTGAATGACAACCTCCAAGAAATGGCCATTGTCTGAACTCAAAGATGCATTCCAAACATCTAAGGTATTTGAATACCATTTGGAATACCATTCCAAACATCTAAGGTATTTTGAATACCATTTGGAATACCATTCCAAACATCTAAGGTATTTGCAGGGGGAACGTCTCAGCTCTTCAATCACATACTGTAGAAAGGAGGAATAAAAGTTCCAGGGTTTTTTTAATCACTAAGGAATGAAGAACGTAATTCCTCTAGTTTAACTTTCAGTGAATGCTACTCTGTGACTTGTCTTCAACATCTGTCATTGGACAAGAAAAATATTCCTCTAGAGGTACCTTGTCCTTCCTGCTGACCATAGGGAGATGCCATGTTGACAGATTCAGACACAGACTTATCAAAGCAAGAGCTGACACACAGAGCATGTGCACATACAGGACAGTGTAAGGGAACAGGAATTTTGTTGTCAAAGAATGATTTTTTTTTCATATTGACCAAAGCATAACTTCAGGGGATATACTTTCATGCTGCCACCCCTATGTTTTCACCCTTTCTTTCCCCGTGATCTGATCTCCTAGGAAAAAACCAAGCTGACATGGGAAAGGGTTGCTCCAGGGACAGGGTGGGCTTCCAAAATGGACAAGGCAGGTGCATCCTATGTTCATATCCCCTCCCTTCTAATCACCATTGGATTTCAGCATACAGAGGTGAAGCCTGCCATGTTTAGATCCAGCTTCTTCCTCTCCCAAGACAACCTCCTATTCTACTCCCTCTGAAGGACCCTGGGCCCTTCTCAAACAATTTCCATGCTGTGTAAAGACTAAGACAACAAGTGAAGAGCTTCTCTGAATCAGAACTGATCTATAAATATATTTTTGAAGACTGTGAATTCCTACAGGCTAGCATGTGTCTCCAGGGCAATCACAGGTATGCAATGAAAATCACTCCTCTGAATGACAACCTGCTGCTGCCTGTCCCACTCTTGCTGCTTCAGTCCCCGCAAGAAGATTTGGATTTCGGCATGCACTTCAGAATCATTGTTCCTTCTGTTTTGTTTGGCACAGCAGTGCTCATTTTCAGATGGGGGGTGGGGGGAAAGAAGAAAAGGCAAGAGAAAAGCTGTAGAAACATACAGCCTGGTGACAGCCACAGCACAGCAATACGCTGATGGTTAACCCCTGAGAATCTGGGTAACCATGTTCCTCCCACTGGCGGCAGCATGGCCAAGTCCCACCAGCCCCATTCAGCAGCCACCGAGTAGCACAGCCCCAGACCAAGGGTGCTCTGGTTGTTTCACAGCTCATTTAAACTGTAAAAGCACAAATGTGCTTGATTTTTATTATTACTTTTGACTTCAGCAGATGTCTTGTGGGCAGTAGCTGTCTCCTTAATATTGCTGTGGAACAGCTTTCTGCTATACTGTGCTGGGGGAAAAAATAATTGCATCAGAGACAGTCTTCTTCCTTCACAGAACCACCTCCCCACCCTACATCATGTTTATGTTTAATTATGCTATATATTTGGGGTATTTCAGAGATGATAGCTCATTAAAATAACAGCCTAGCCATCAGCCATGACATTCCATCTGGGAAATAAAGGAAATATAAATTTTATGCCAGCCAATAAATCAAGCAAAGTTCTACACCTTTAAACCTGTAAATCAAACGAGAAAAAAAAAAAAAAAAAAAAGGTGACACATGAACCATAATTATCCCTTCCTCAGGCTCAAAATGAGGCAGCACAAACCATAGGCCCTACTACCCATTTTTATTAGGAAAGGGGACAAATCAGCACGTGTCAGGAAAGCAGCTCTACTGGACAGCCTGGAGGAGCTTAGTGTCTCTGCCTTCTGCCTGCCTGTCATCTGCAATTTGGGAACATGTGGAATTTTCTGCACAGCGTCAGCTTCTATACCCTCACCTGGTTACTCTCTGTTGCACTACCGAAACAGCTGCAGAAGGGATGATGGACAGTAACTGCTGGATTTAAAACATTAGGTGGACAATAAACTCACAGCTCCCACTTGGTGTCAAGGCACAGATTCTGATCACCATCAGACACGCCGCTCCCACTGAAACCTGGTATATGTGGTGTATTGAAATTTGGTGAGTAGCACCATGTATTCAAGGTATTTCATTCATCCTTTTCCCCCCAGATCCTTTGTATGCAGCAAGATGATGGATACATGCAATGTTGGGAGAGGCCATGAAAGGACAAGTAGTCAGTGCTCTGGGACACTGTTAATGGTACTTAAACTTTGCTTTCAATTTAAGAGGATTTAGGCTACATATAGGTGCTAGGAAACTCATCATTTGCACAGCTTCAAATACCTAACAAGCCTGCAATGTGAGCAAGCTTGCCTGAAAAGGCTGGTGATGCTGGAAGCTCCATCTGTTGCTCATTCACAGCACATACTGTCAGGAGACCGGGAATGCCACTCTCCCACCTTTTCATATTCTGGCACTGCTTTGCATTGATAAGATTTCAGAAGCACATTTGTGGCTCTGCTCGAAGGGAGATATGACAACACACTTGTCGTGCTTTCCCTCTGCCAACATGCGTTCTCTGCAGACAGCAAACTGGGCTGCTGCTGACCTTGTTATCTGGAAAGGCAAAATCCCATTGGATTATTTTCTCTCTGTTGTTGAGAGCAGGCCCTTTAAGAGGGGGTTGCTGGGAGGGCACATATGCAAATAAGTGGAAGTAAGTGAAACAAAGTATAGTGAAGGCGAAACAATGTGTGGGAAACAGCAAATGACACAAATGTTGTAGCCAATCATGGGGCAACTTTAAGCCTGTGGAAAGTGTGTGGAAAGCTCGTGGACAATATCCCTCTCCCTATCCGCAATGTAGTGCTTAGCGAATGAGGACCTGTAACTGTAGAACGATAGGTGTGCTGCCTGGGGGGTGCTTCCTGCATGGGTGCTTCCTGGGAGTGCTCCCTGGTGCTTCCTGCGTGCGCTTCCGGATTCGGGTGCTGGCTGGAATGGCGGATTGATGGCTTCCTGATTGATGGCGTCGGGCTCGACTGCTCCTGGCCGCGGCANCATGCAATGTTGGGAGAGGCCATGAAAGGACAAGTAGTCAGTGCTCTGGGACACTGTTAATGGTACTTAAACTTTGCTTTCAATTTAAGAGGATTTAGGCTACATATAGGTGCTAGGAAACTCATCATTTGCACAGCTTCAAATACCTAACAAGCCTGCAATGTGAGCAAGCTTGCCTGAAAAGGCTGGTGATGCTGGAAGCTCCATCTGTTGCTCATTCACAGCACATACTGTCAGGAGACCGGGAATGCCACTCTCCCACCTTTTCATATTCTGGCACTGCTTTGCATTGATAAGATTTCAGAAGCACATTTGTGGCTCTGCTCGAAGGGAGATATGACAACACACTTGTCGTGCTTTCCCTCTGCCAACATGCGTTCTCTGCAGACAGCAAACTGGGCTGCTGCTGACCTTGTTATCTGGAAAGGCAAAATCCCATGGGATTATTTTCTCTCTGCTGCTTTCAGAGGTAGGTGTTTCTTTCCTCTGCTGTTTCTTCATCAGTACTTAAGTCCCATGCCTTTAATCAATATCGTTCCTTGACTTTCCTGACTGTGCCATGATTTACCCTTCCTTTCCATCTTTGCTTTATGTCATTTCCATCTCTCCCTGCTCCGCTTGGACATGATCTTGTCAAGCAGGGCATGTGAAGCACCAAGTCCCATTGTCCCTGTTGGATTACAGTGGAAGCAGGGAAGGCAGAGCACGAGTCGAGAGAAATGTGAGCCAAAAAGTTCAGAAGTGCTCAAGGACCTTCAGCATTTCCATTTGGAGTGCCCAGCCTGTGATGACCATGACTGTCTGTTCACAGGACAAAAACCCTGCTGTTGTTTTAAAGGCTTGGTTAAAGCCTTTAGGGCATAGAGAGGGAGGTCACTTACTGCAGGGTAAAGCTGCACTGTGGTGCAGTGTCAGTGTGAGCACACTTGCAATTTGTGCACACCAAAGTAGCTTGGTGACTTTCATTTAATATGGGATTTGTGGACAAATTGGTATCAATTCATGGTATCAGTTCATGGTCCAGAGCAGCAAAATCCCCATGGTTAAGTGAAGTAAATTGGACTGCTATTCTTGTTCCCCTTCTCTGCAGCACAAGGATTTCTGAATTTCACCCCAACATACACGTGCATGAGTGGATTCCATGACTGAAACAAGAGGAGCAGACTGAGTTCCCCTGTGGCCTTAAGACATGGTGAGAGTAGGAGGCAGGCTGGAACACATTTAGACCATCATCATCTTACACGGCATTCATCTCCCCACCTCTGAGTCACACCTTTTCTCCACCTGATACATTTGGTACTTACAGACATGGAGGAGAGATGAATCATGGCTCTGAGACACAGGTGACACACAAACTCTGCAAGACAGTGGCAGAAAAAGGCACTAACAGGAATATTACAACCTGATACTACGCTGAGCTGGTTCTAGACAGTATTCTAAGGTATTTCCATAGAAAGCAGCTGTCAATGGCTTGAAGAGCCAATATAAGCTAAATAACTAGTGAAAGGAAATCTAAATCACTGGGTGAGCATCACTGCTGAGAATTTGTTTAACGAATTTAAGGTAAAAGAGAATCCAAAATATGAAGCAAGGTTTTGTCCTGAATACCAGAAGGTCAAGCAAACGAAAGAAAACAAAAGTTATTCAAAAACACCATCTGAAATGACTGCAAGTAATTGTTAAAGAGAACTAAATTCCTGTTTGGCTGGTTATTTGTTTTGCATAAATATCCTGAGAGGGCCCTAGAGCACTACCAGCTTATCAGAAGAATAAAAAATAGACATATAGACAAACTATTGAGTTTTATTTAAAAGGGCAATGTGACTTTTCAAGTGCTGCTCATTTACTTTTGCATGTGCAAAAGTAACAAGAAAAAACACAACCTTTGCAATTGCATCCTTTCATAACAGAGAAATCCATGGTGTTGAAATTCTTAATAAATTCAGCTCACATTACTGTAAAGATGTTTGTCTAGCAATACATTGGGAATTACAGTTAGCTTTAGTATTAATTAATTCAGTGCAATTTTCATGTGTTATCGACATATTTTACATCTTCTGCTGGATCTGAATTACCCCAGGATAATGGAAAATCTTTTTATGCATGAATTTTCAAAATGCCTTTCAAATATAACAAAGCATACAGCAAAGAAAAGCAATCTCTTGAGAGCATCAGCATCCAAGATGGAATTTCTAGTTCATGATCTGCACCTATGTTTCCTGTGAAATGTGAAATCTTAAAATAAATTGAATGCCACACTAGGCAGATCCTTGTCTCATGGCTATAACAAATCATTAAGAACTGGACTTTAAAGTTTGTATTCTAGAAAAAAGTTGTCTGGGAGAGGAAATGAAGGTTGTGATATTTTTTTATATATAACTCACAGAGAAACTCCTGACCAACTTTGCTAGTAGGTTGAACAACTATTGAAGATCAGTAGTTTTGCACAGCTAATGTCAACCCAGAAACCTTGGGTTTAGCTTTCAAAGACAGAAAGGTATTACTTCAGCCACACAGGAGGTAAAACTTAGAAGCTAGGAGAAGAAATTATGCAGTGGAAAATAAAACATAAATATCAGCTATAAAGCAGCTGACTGTGAAGTCTCTAAGAATAAGTTGCCAAAATTGCCATAAAAATATGAGCAAAGACAAAATCTCACAGGCACTTCTTGCCACAGAGGTAGCCTATCCCTCTTTTTTAAGTTGGTATGTTTTAATTTGGACACCTCCCACTAGAACATGTTGCTCAAAGACCCATCCAGCCTGGCCTTGAACACTTCCAGGGACAGGATATCCACAACTTCTCTGGGCATGCTGCACTGTTCCACTGCCTCATAAGCCTCATAGCAAAGAATTTCTTCTTAATATCTCATCTAAATCTTCCCTCTTTCAGTTAACACCGTTACCCCTTGTCCTATTGGTACATTCCCTCATAGAGAATCCCTCTCCGTCTCTTTTGTAGCCGCCCCTTTATGTATTGAAAGGCTGCTATAAGGTCTCCTAGGAGCCTCTCCTCTCCAGGCTGAAGAACCCAAACTCTTTCAGCCTGTCTTCATAGGAGAGATGCTCCAGCCCTCTGATCATCTTCATGGCCCTCCACTGGACTCATTCCAACAGGTCCATGTCCTTCCTGGGTTGAGGGCTCCAGAGGTGGATGTAGAACTTCAGGTTGGGTCTCACCAGAGCAGAGTAGAGGGGTAGATTCACCTTGCCTGACCTGTTGGCCTTCTTTTGATGCAGGCCAAGATGTGGTCAGCTTCCTGAACTGCCAGTGCACACTGTCAGTTCATGACAAGCTTCTCATCTACCATCACTCCCAAGTCCTTTTCCTCTCTCAATCCATTCTCTGCCCAACCTGTATTTGTGCCTGCAGGACCTTGCACTGCAGCCTGGTTGAACTTTATAAGATTTGCACAGGCCCACCTCTCAACCCTGTCTAGGTCCCTCTGGATGGCATCTATTCACTCCAGTGTGTTGACCACACCACACAACTTGGTGTTGTCGGCAAACTTGCTGATGGTTCATGCAGAAGATGAGCTGTTGATGTCTGTGCTGCAGATCATGTGGAGGAAGAGCTGCTGTTTTGGGGTTTCACCATACTGGGGATGTTGGAGTCTCTGGCTGACCCTAACCTAGGTGGGATAGGACAATACGGCAGAGCTAACCTCCACCAAGAGGATAGAAATGTGCCATGAGAAGACATATAGTGGAGTCAGCTATTATTATAGAGTTGATGTTTTAAAACAAACTCCCTTTTGAACAGAAAATTGGTTTGTTTTACCTCAAACCAGGACACACACTTGTCCACAGAAGGGGAAAAAGGAAGAGACAGTGAAGCTAAGAAAATACCTGGTTAGACATGCCCATATGGAAGGTATTTAGTAAGGGCAGTTACATTAATAACCAGAGGCACACCGTCATTTCTTCTGCATAACAAACAGGCAGGACTTGGACAGACAAGGAAAATCTTGCTATCCCTTTGTTGCCATGACAGCCTTATGAAAAAGATAGCACAGCCATCAAACTCAGGATGTGAAATTCCAGTGAAGTCAGGATATTTTCTGATAAACTAGCTCGGTAATTCAATAAGAGCCACTATCTTCAAAAATCGTACATACATATACCAGTGCTGGTGTGAAGAAAATGCAGCAGAGAGAAAATGCTGCACACTCCTGTTCAGTCCTCCTGGAAAAAGATGAGACAGAGGGGTTAGCAGAAAGGCTTTTTGATGTAGTCTTCCTTTACATGACCACTGAGCTATTTTGAGTTCAATGTGTCACTCTGTCACCTGGCTAGATTTCAGTCTCATCCCTCACATTTTAACTTAGACTGAACAGACTCTACTCTCACTCAAAATGACCAGCTATTAAGCACCAATTTTTCAGTGCTGGCAAGTAGTCTGAGATGCACTCAGGACAATACCACAGTGAAAGGCGAGCCCATAGGTCAAACACTTTTGTCTATATAGAAAATCAGTACAGACAAGTGGCTACTTAGGAGCAGGACCTAAGAGGACTTCTGTGCTTAAAGTACTTACATAGAGATGGAGTATCTCACTGCCACATAACTTCCAGCTCTGTCTTGCTTTTAATAAAGTTCACAGCACCTCTAGCTTTAATTTATGTTTGGAGTGAGCCCAGGCCTATGCAGTCTAGGAACTGAGCCAGATCAAGACAGCCTCCTGTGGTATATGTCCCACAAGGCCACCATTCTCAAAACCTGCTGGACAGCCAGCATCAGACTTCTTTTGAAATGCATTAGCTGCTGCTTTCCTTCTATCAAAAGCCAGAAGGTAGTGGCAGTGGTTTGGGGAATTTCTACCTGTTACCTACCCACAGTTAAGTATTGAGTCACCTGGCCAGCCTTGAAAACCTGAGGTGGTTCAAAGCCATATCTTACAGAAGATTATCACTTGAATTCCAGATGATGGGCTAACAGGGCAGAGACAGCGTGCATTCTCACATCTTCCCTCTATGAGGCTAAAGGTGGAAAAAGCCCTTGCGTGTCCAGTGTGGGAATGACTCACCTACAGATTGAAGTTAATGGTCCCAGCTTTCCAGTTTGCTTTCAGACTTTGTTTGACATACAGCACAGGACTTTTTCATGTCCTGTTAGTGATCACCTTGGTTTAGGATAGGTCTAAGGAAGAGCTCTAAACATTATGCACATCTTTGCTGCACACTGGCATAGCTTTAGGAGGAGAGGAAGGCCAAGGCAGGAACTGAAACTGGGACTTTAGCTATAGCCTAGTGGCTTGATATCTCACAACGTTAGTCAAAAGAAGCGGGACCAACTTGTCTCATCATCTTGAGGGAAGACCATGAGTATGAAATCATTTTTATAAATGTATACTGTCACCTATCAGACCTGTGGCCACTAGTTTGACCTAAATCTTCCTTGAAGATTTAGGTCAGATATCCAAGCTCCAGAGAGGTGCACAATTTCAGGCCAGGCCCTGTCTGAACATGTCTTCTAACTCCATTCCAGGCATTCTGCGATAAAGGAGCTTTTGCTGAACATGCTGCTACTTTGGCTCTTCTCCTAACACATCTTAGTCTATGCCTATAAAATTCATTGAGAAGGATCTTCACTCCATGTAACCCTCTGCAAAGCAGAATGACCACAACCACCCAACACAGCACTCAGCTGGTCTTCATGTCCCACTCTGATGACACTCAGACAAAATTATTCTTCTTTGTGTGTGTTTTGGTGGTATCAAGTATCTGAAATATTGAAAATGCAGCCCTACTGAGTGTTGTTGCTAAAGGATGAAGCTAAAGGGGTGTGTGTGGCAGGTCATGGAGTGTGGCACAAAGGTAGCTGTGACTGCTGGTGGGGTAAAGCTGTTGGAGGTACTTAGAAGGGCTATATCTCATACCTGCTGCATAAGGAAAGAGATGCTTGGAGTGAATGATCCCCAGCAGCAATGTCCCCTGGAAAAGGACTCACTGGCGTTGTCCAAAACAGAGCCATGAGGTAATATCGATGTGCCCTCAGCCTCTTTATGTGCAACACATGCAGTGAGCAAACACTGCTGGATTTCACTCCTAGGATCTAGAAGAGTAAAGTTAGACAACACAGCACTCCGCTTTCAGCCAAAGCAATTTTTCACATCCTTTACAGCCCTACAGCCACTCTGAATCCTAGCAGGAGAACACTCAGTAACTTTGAGAAACGCAACACTTTCAGTAGTGTACTTTTATAAGTGGATTTTGCAACTGAAGTTTTGGCAGCTAGCTTTTACCACTTCGGCCAAATCCTGTAAATAATTGAGACAGGGGCTATTCCTTTTGCACCTGTATGCATTTCCAGCTGCTGTGAACACCTGAACTTTTCTTCAGTTCCCATAAATCTGCTAATTGTGAGAGACATGAACACCAGTGCACATGGAGGACTCTAGGGCGTTGCTTTTCAGTTTGATCTCTACTGGTGTCCATCCAGGAGTGTAAGTCTTAAAGGATAAATTAGAGGAAAGACCAGAAAATGTAAAAGGAAAAAAAAATACCAAAATGAAAACCTCTATACCGTCCCAACAAAAAAAAATAAGGACATGAAAGAACATTTTTCCCTCTGCTGTTCAGTGAGGCCTGGTCCAAGTCTTGATTAACATATGAATTTATTTTACTGCCACAAATAAAATACATCCCTTTCTAGGGTAGAAAAAAAACAGGAGATCACAATGGTCCTAGAAAAGAGACTGTAGATAAAAACACCTACTGGGATCTGACAAGCATGAATAACAAATTCAGAGACATAAATAATCCATGCCAATGAAATCAAATATTTGCTACTTGTAGCCCCTACGTAAAACCATGTACTAGAGCATATTCACAATTTATTTCAAATTTCCTGAAGGTTTCAAAACTGCAAAACAATCCCAGGTGATTACATTTCCCAGTTGCAAGGATCAGAAAATGATGAATTTGATCTTCCTAGCTGCCTTCCTTCTCACATGCACACTCTGCTGCATCATTTTTCTCCCATGTAAAACATATGCAGATTTTGCAGAAGGTCACCTATTTTCTAAAGCCATCCCTGCAGTGAAAAGACACAGCTTCAGTGCTGAATCAATGCTGTGCCAATGATCTCTGTCAAAGGCAGGCAACAAGCCAGCAGCATGGAACCTCCACAGCTTCAGATGGCTGGGGGAGGAGGAGAAGTCAGAAGTAGCCCTTGTCCTCCTGGGAAAGCCAGTCTTTTCTGTTCCTAGTGACTTTACCCTTCTGCACGTAGGACAAATGGACTAAAAAGACTGGCTCTTCATGTAGGACATTCCTCTATCAAATGCCACCCATTTTCACTCAGTTATCCTTGTACTGAACCCAGACACTTGCTTTGGGCTACAGCATGTCTTACAGAGAGATCTCCAGTGCTAATTTGCAAACACAAATGAAAAACTATGCTGCTTCTAAGGCTAGTTCTTTCCCAATGATGAATCACTCTCCCTGTTACAAGTGTATATCTTACATCTCTTCTGATTTTTAATTGAAATTCTCATGGGAAGGTTGCTTCTGGTTCCAGTAGCATTAAGCCAATGAATCACCACAGCTCTGATTCAGCACGACAGCTCCCACATGTAACAAAGAAATCCATAGCCTTATGAAATGCAGAAAGCTAAATGGACAAATGCTTCTTATATATCAAATCTACTGGCACATGTTCCCCTGCATGCTTCTCTGATCTAACAGGGGAGACAAGCTTCCAGGTAGAGGCAAGAATTAATTAGGATTTTTTTTTAATCTAGTATCACAATCAAATACTCAGGAAGCTGAATGCTGATAGAGATCAATTCCAAATAGAGAACTTTTAATAGGAGTTCAAAATTGACAGGCTATAGAAAAAGAGACAAAGACAATATCACATAAATATCTGAGCTTCAGGCTGAAGTGATGAGGACAAAATGATAGCATCAACCATCTTTTTATCTTGGATGGTTTGAGAACTGTATTGGAAACTACTCAGTGCTTTCACAGCGTACTAGACTCAGACACCACAGTTTATATTCCTCATCTGCTGGCTCATCAACTTAAAGTTGCCCAGCCTGTCCCAAGCAGTGATTATGGAACTCTGCCCTCCCCACCACCAAAGACAACCCCCATTTATATACTGAGCAAAATGTCTGTGGTATGGAATATTCCACAGGCCATCTTGTCCTGTCTATGCTCTCTCTCAGCTTCTATGGGAAGCTGAGAAAAGTCCTTGACTAGTATAAAAATAATCCACAATATGCATTATCGACATTCTTTTCATACCAAATCTGAAACAGAGCAGCAACTAGAAAGAAAATTTACATTATCCCAGCTGAAACCAGGGCACTTGTTTTCCCACAAAACTTTGACTGATGAGGGTTCCTCTTTCTTCATATTGAGGTCTGCCCACCTGCAGAAAATCAGGTTCCTAGTGGTTCCCATCAGTGTGAATGTAGAGAACTGCCACATTCCACAAAAAATAACCACACAAAAATTGGTGTCTGCAACCTCTCAAAACACTGAGTGTGGGATTGTAATTAAAAACTTTCCCTACTACAGTCTTGTACTGCTCCAGCAAAGACTCACCCTCCCAGTGCTTGGCTTCAGGATGGTTTGAATGCCCTGAAATGTCCTTGGATACTCTTTTTGCACCATGCTTTTGGAGTAGTTTGCACTTAAGTATCTGCTTAAACCTCACTGAAACCAAACAGCAGCTAAACATACATTGGGGTAAACAAGGCTCTATTGCACAAACAGCTGTAAATAGTGTCATTAATAGAAAATATTAATATTAGTAAAGCGATAAGCTAAGGCACTTTCATTAATGAACCTCATCAGTTCATATATCCAAAGAACAATGCAAATAGCTTTTTGTGTGGTGCCAGCAAGCAATGCCAGCTCTGCTTAATGCAGAACTGAGTTTTTCAGAAATGTACGTGCATGTTTTGTGATGACTTCTTAATTAGAAGTACCAATGCACACATGTTCCCAGAGCAATGTCTGATTAGATATTAGCACTCACAAGTAACCATAAATGAATTCCAGGTGATTTCACACCGTACGTATTTGTTCTATTGTATTTCTGAGTACCAGGCCCGTCAAAATAATCCAACATATCAGACATAGGAGGAGGAGGCAATCAAGATTTCCTTGCTCTTAAACCAGGACTTCCTACACTGAAATCTGGTATGTGCTGCCTCTCTTTTCAGCAGCACTGCCAACAGGAAATCTACAGAGATTGTCAAGTTTGGTGAGTGTATCTGAGTCACTGAAAAAGCATCAAGTGATGAAATTATACTGCCAGTGCAAAGACTGGGGAAGGGACCCATGGGACTGCTTTGCAGCAGGGCACCAGGCTGCTCCACTCCCAGCCTGATGGGAAAAGCTTGAGTTGCACCAACTAATACCTGCTATAAACTGAGATTCAAGTCTAAGTGCTTAGGAAGGCTTAAGATATCTAGATGTATTGTAACATTTTGGAGGTGCACATAATCATGAGTTTAGGATGCAAACAAAAAAAAACATCTTCACCTTGTAATGTTCTCCTGAACTTCAGTTTTCATTTGGCAGGAATCTGGATAAAGGACATTTCTGGAAAAAATGAACTTCCGCTAATGTGGCTGTTTCACAAAAGGAATTTTGCTATAGTTTATCGGATGACATTTAAGATAGTCATATCCCTTTTTGTTAATGCTTCCATACCAAACTCCAAACTGTAATTGTGTTACCTGGAAAGTGGGACACCTTCAGATTCAGTCTACCAGGCTGCGTGCTTTAGTTGCAAACTGAGAAAAGCAGATCTGAGAACACTTGGGAGAAACTAGCTGCAGGGAGGCAATCATGGAAATAGGATGAAGCTTGGAATGAAATCCTGAATTCCTACAAAAAAGGGTTAGCACGGCTGATGGAAAGAACTTTAGAAAAAACATGAAGGGGAAAACTGAGCATGGATTTAGTTCTCAGGAATAACAAATGAGGTAACCAAAAATATGGCAACAGCTGATGGAGCATGAGGAAGGAAACCTGTACTGAGAGGAACCAAAGTCAAGAAGCTGATAGGGCTTCTAAGGGGCTGTTTCTCTCCCAGCTGGGTTACTGACTGTGGATGGTAAGAAACTGCTTCCCCACCGTGCACTAATGGAGGAGGCCTGGCAAACAAATCAGGCAAGGTCAAACTATTGGAACAGGATGTGAAATCAGACACTATAAGGGATAACAGCATGTGGTAAAATAGCAGCCACATTTAGAGCAGATGTATCCAGGAAAAGCAGTCTGCCGAAAGACAGAGATGAAGATAAAGGCAGTGGGGTGCATCAACAAAGGAACGGGACGTAAAGTGTAAGGGTAGAAACAATGGCATGGCCAAGACAGTATCTGTCTCAATCTCACTGGGGAAAAAAAAAAAAGAATATATCCTATAGGGCTGAGAACTCACTATAGAATTTCATTATGAGATCTGTCTGTTATTGATATTATTATTAATGTTATTAGAAAGAGAGCTTTACTAATAATAATAAGAGCTTTACTAATAATAATAGCATTGTTAAGGGACAGTTCAATGTACTAGATAAAAAATGTAGAATAACTGTGATGAGTAATGGCATGGTAAGTTAATACTTCTAGATGGGATGAGTGGCAAATTTCTCCACCAAACAGCAAAAAAATACGACAGGATGTATGCTATTTTTATTGGTCTTGTAATTGCTGAAACCATTTTAGAAGATTTGATCATTAAAAATAAAATCCCAAAGACTAAGAGGCTGAATTTATATTAAATGGGAAAGTAGGTCTGCAAGTTCTTCACTGAAGACAGAGCATTATTAGAAATGAAGGAAACTAATTAAATCACCTGTTGCTGCAAAGATGTATGTAGTGACTAATGGCAGATATTTCTGCTGCTCACTTGGATCTAGCTACTTCTTAATGGAGAAAGACATAAAAAGATGCTAGGACTAATGTACAAAAGACTGGAGAACTGGGTAAAATTATGGCCATCAATATTCAAGAATTTGAGTTGAGATTTAAACAGATACAGTGCAGCAATGTTCAGGTGTCCAAAGCAATAGGTAGTTCGTCTTGGGGGAACAAAAGGAAAACAACTTGATTTGTGTATCCTTTAAAAGAGAAATATGAGAAGTAGGTTAAACCCAGACATGGTGGAAGAAAGATCTGTCCATATACCTATATCTATCCAAGGCATTAGTTTTAGACCAAGTGGGATAAACAGTACGTTAAAATGACTGACTGCTTTCAAGGAGGGAGGTTATGGAACCCTGTTTTGATCAAAGCAGAAGCACCAAACCTAACGAGAGCTCAGACAGAGCTAAACCAGTTGACATCTTATGGCTGCAGCAAGAGAGAATGGCTCTGAAGCTCAGGTCTTTCCTGCCCAGTGTTTGCTCCAGCTGCTGTAATGCTACTGTCAGAAGTGTAGTGCTGCTTATTAAAAACTGCTGAAAAGTAGGGCAAACTGGACATACTCCCTGTTTTCATCTTACTAAAACAAGCAATAAAGGAAATAATAGCAAAGGAAACTGTAGACAACATAACTTCAAAGGTACAATATTCAGCTGGCACTAATGTTCCAATATCGGAACTCCATGATTTTGCTTTTGATGCAGTGCAGGATGCTGCCTATTGGGCTGGAACTGCTGATAATTACATGACATTGATTTTTATTTTTTTTCTGTCTTTCACTGTACCAGGGTCAATTTCCCTCTTTGTTGATGCACAGTGCTTGCCAAAGTGCATGGGCTGAAGCGGAAAAGCCTGGATTTGATAAAATACCCCCTCCGTTGCTAGCAGCATCTTCAATGCTGAGGAAATAAGCAGAAGTTATCCTGTGTTACCATCCATAGTGCCAGTGATTGCTGCTAAGAAGAATCAAAGAATTTGGCTGCAAGGACCCCTGTTGCCTGAGGCACTTACCCTTAGAGTATATCTACGTGCAGTCACCCTCCAACAACCACCCTGCAGATGTAACCCTGCCAGCCTTCTGTTTGCTAGGTGGCACACTGATAAAAATACCTCTGTAGCAGCTGAGAATTCAGGAAGAACTTCAAGGTAAATATTCAATAAGATGACCACTGCTGAGCTCTGCCGCAGCTACTCTTGCTGTTCTGAGGGAAGCTCAGAAGGTTTAAGATAAATTTTCCCAAACACAGCACAAGGAAACATGCTGAAATCATGTCTAGTAAACAAGAGGATCAGTTAGCTGAAAAATAATGAACGAAAACAGCTGTGGCAGAAACCAGACCTAGTTAGTAAGCAAAACACTGAGGGAACAGTCTAATGTCATATCCCTCATCTTTTGAGGGACTTAAAAACAGCTCAAATGAGGGAAAAATCGGAGACTGAAGCTACACTATCCTCATGACTGTGAGCCAATAGTCCCCTGGGGCCCTCCTCCTTGGATATTTACTACCTGTAACACAGGGAGGCAACCCATTATATAGCAACAGTCATGCGCTTTACCTATACACCAAAGAGCACTGAAACACAAGACTTTATTTCTTCTTTCCATTGTGTGTGAGTTTCTTTCTGCATTGTCTTGATTTGCCTTTCTGCTTTGTTATCTGTTTAAGAATAATCTGGCTTAGAAAACTGGAAGAGTGTCAGCACATGCTCTGAGCCTCTGACCAAAGAGGCAACTCCCAGCAGCACCCTAACAGCCCAATGCTTGGAGGAACTTGCCAGCTCTTTGGAGTGGTTGAAAGAGCATTAGCTATGCCTGACTAACTGCAAATAAGGGGTACATTCACTTCTTATCCTTCCCTGTAAGTTGTGACAGGCACAGCTCCAACTCTGGAGCACAGCATAGCTGTTATTTTTTACCACTTCCAAACTGCATTCAATGATTTAAGTCCTCTATAGCTATCAGATTAGCTCATTTTTCTCAATATGACAGCATTGGGGCTATTTGTGGATAAGGAGAGCAAAGGGTACTTACTGTACACTTCATGGGCTAGAAGCTGATTCTTATATTCCCTCTAATTTCACCTGCTTTATATATAACGGTGGGCTTTTTTGCTCCTCTGTGGCAGCACAGAATCACAGAGTTGTAGGGGTTGGAAGGGATCTTTGGAGATCATCTAGACCAATCCCCTTGCCAAAGCAGACCCATCTAGAGCAGGTTGGACAGGAATGCATCTGGGCAAGCTTTGAATATCTCCAGAGAGGGAGACTTCACAAACGCTCTGGGCAGCCTCTCCCTGTAATCTGTCACCCTCAAAGTAAAGGTTTTTCTGCATGTTCCATGGGGTGGAATTTCTTGTGTTCCAATTTGTGCACATTGCCTCTTGTCCTGTCCTTGGGCACCATTGAAAAGACTCTGGCCCAATTCTCTTGATACCCACCCTTTAGATATATGTAAGCATTGAGGAGATCCCCTTTCATTTTTCTCCAGGATAAACAGACCCACAACCCCAGCCTTTCCTCATAAGAGAGGTGCTCCAGTCCCTTGATCATCTTCATAGCTCTCTGATGGACTCTCTCTAGTAGTTCCTAGTTTTTCTTGAACAGGGGAGCCCAGAACTGGACACAGTACTCCATATGTGGCTTCACCAGGGCAGAATAGAGGGGGAGGATAGCTATTGAAGATAGGTAGTTTTACCCAACTTGCACAACACTATTTAACATTCAAAAGTTATGTTGAAGTTCTTAGTATTTAAAGACTCAGCAGACAAACCCAGAGAGTGGAAAACATTAGCAGAACCTATAAGGAGGATGCCTTGGGTTGGGCGCAGAAAGACCAAGTCTGCAACAATGGAGGAGTCTTCCTCCCATTCATTGAGGGACCTAGGATTCTGGCACTCAAACTTTTTCAGGATTTTACCTAAATATGAACCCAAATATGGAAGAAAATTGTTTTAGGTAAGTCTGCACTGTGTACTACAGCCCCAGTGTTCCCCAAAGAAGCCTTGAAGCTCTCTGCAATGCCTAGCATGACAAAAACATGTTGTTAACAATAACATCTGGCACCAGTGAGTGACCGATGTCACTTCCGTAGCAGTGGAAAACCAAGAGGTTATTCATCTTGATTATTATTTTTTAAGCTCTGACAGTCTGAAAAAAGATTTGTTTTGTTTTGGTTTTTTAAAACTGAAATAGAGGACAGTTCGTGACAGCTAGAACAGCAGGTGGCCAGCGATCGATTCATTTTAAAGGAAGATGACTAATTCTCTCCTGTCACACATGAAAGCTATTTCAATATCAAACAAAGAGTCTAATTTTGAGACACCGCATTATCCTCTAAACACTTGAACCCTGAGATCTTCCTTCTCTATCTCAGGCAGTTCTCTTTGTATCTCATGCGCAATTTCTGCAACGTGAGAGGGAAGAGATTTTGAGACAAACTGCTCTTTTGTACCAGGCAGAATCATCTGCCTGCAAATGCAGATGTCTAAAATCTCATTAGTTCTATGGAGGAAAATGTAGCAGTGGTCGCAGTGTGAGCATCACTTAGAGAAAGGCAAGATGAACGTGTCAGAGACAGGGAGAAAGGATATTTATAACTTTGTTAATTTTGTAGAAGTTGAGGATTTCAAATAAAGTTTTCTAACATTTGAAGGAAAATTTATAGATCTTAGTGCTATTCCGATAGCTTAACACTATCAATCCTAATAGCAATCCTGAAGCCTCTTGCACTGACTTTTGCACAGGTAATTAGTGATAGAATGAGAGGGAATGGCTGCAAGCTACAACAGGTTAGGTTTAGGCTGAACATTAGGAAAGAATTTTTCACAGAAAGAGTGGTCAGACACTGGAACAGGCTGCCCAGAGAGGTGGTCAAGTCACCATCCCTGAATGTGTTTCAGAGTTGTGTAGATGCTTAGATTTGCAGTAGGAACTGAGCTCATTGAAACCTTGGATGTGAGACTGCATGACTGCCCAATCCTTTAGTCTTGCATAGGGTGGGAAGATCAGCAGATTTGGCCAAGATTGCTTCAGTGGTTCAGAAGGAGCAATCAAGGCAAAAGCTCTGGTTCCAACTATACTGTGCTAGAGGTGCTTGATCATTTTACACATCGTTTAAGTCAATTTAAAAGCAGTGATGGCACAGAGTCTGCCTGAGAGACTCTTAAGTGTCTGCTCTTGAAAACAGCAAGACAGGGGAAATCAAACTGCAACAAGTGCCTCTTGAGCACATACAAGCTTTTTTTTTTCAACAGGCTGTAAGTGGGAAGACTTGAACAGATTTTCACCAGAAGAATAAATGGCATACTCTCAACACAAATTGTAAGCCAGTCAAAAAGAGAAACAAAACGTCTTTCTAATTGCACCTGATTAGGCAAGACAGGCAAAGCTTCACTGCAGACAGTTAAATGCTGGCAACATAAAAAACAATTGAAATTGGGGCCTAAACATGAGACACATCAGACACTTTAATAAACCTACACAGCAATCAGCTGCCTCTAAAATTATGCAGTTGGTGCATGCCCAGTTTGACTGCAACCATTCAAAACGTACAGAAGGTACATTGCTTTCAAACCTTCCCCCTCCAACAGAAAATTGTAAAGTATTCATGTGTTTCATCCACAGTTCATTCTGAATGCTTTTTAATACCTTTTCACCTAATACCATATAGGCTGGGCCACAGTCTTTGATAAGCAATTTGGAGAGCACTGAATGTTAGAACTTAACGAACTCTCACCAGGACCCTGCTTGGCTTGCTGGCTTCCTGAGTTGCTATGGTGCCCAGAGGCACACAAGGAAATCTAAAGAGTGAAATTGCACTTGGAAGAACATATCTTTTTAAGGACATCGTATAAGCTCAGGGCCATATTGTTCATAGTATCTTTTAGAAAAAGAGGGGAGATAAAAAAGGAAATGATTAACAGAAACCAAGCATTATCCTCCACTCAGTGGGGAAAACTATTTCTGCAAATTAATAGCATGATGCTTGAAACACGACCGGAGCAATAGAAGAGTCAGGAGTCTCTGCAAGTTTAAGAGACGATAGGCATTGTTCAAGTGACTAAAAAGCATCACCTTTCATAGAATCATAGAATCATTCAGGTTGGAAAAGACCCCTGGGATCATCAAGTCCAACCATCAGTCCTACTCTACAAAGTTCTCTCCTACACCAGATCCCTCAACACCACATCTAATCCACTCTTAAACACAGTCAGGGATGGTGACTCCACCACCTCCCTGGGCAGCCCATTCCAGTGACTGACCGCTCTTTCTGTGAATAATTTTTTCCTAATGTCCAGCCTAAACCTACCCTGCTGCAGCTTGAAGCCATTCTCTCTTGTTCTATCACTACCTGTGAGAAGAGACCAGCACCAACCTCTCTCTATAATGTCCTTTCAAGTAGTTGTAGAGAATAGGGAGGTCTCCCCTCAGCCTCCTCTTCCACAAATTAAACAGTCCCAGCTCCTTCAATCGCTCCTTCATAACATTTATGCTCCTGGCCCTTCACCAGCTATCTCTCCTCTGTCGAGGTGCCCAGAACTGGACACAATACTCAAAATATGGCCTCACCAGTGCTGAGGACAGGGGGACAATCACCTCCCTTCTTGTGCTGGTCACACTATTTCTTATACAAGCCAGGATGCCATTGGCCTTCTTGGCCACTTGGGCACACCGCTGGCCCATATCTAGCCACTTGTCTACCAGCACCCCCAGGTCCTTTTCTGCCAGGCAGCTCTCCAGCCACACTTCCCCATGCCTGTAGCTATCCATGGGGTTGTTGTGGCCCAAGTGCAGCACCTGGCACTTGGCCTTGTTGAAGCTCATGCCATTAACATTGGACCATCAATCCAATCTATCCAAGTCCCTCTATAGAGCTTCCCTGCCCTCATGCAGATCAACACTCCCACCTAACTTAGTGTCATCTGCAGACTTACTGAAGGTGTTCTCTATATCCTTGTCAAGATCATCAGGAAAGACATTAAACAGAAATGGTCCCAATACTGAGCCCTAAGGAACACAACACTGTGACTGGCCACCAGCTGGATTTAACTCTGTTGAGCACCACTCTTTGGGACCATCCTTCCAGGCAGTGCTTTATCCAGCAGATCGTATGCTCATCCAGGCCATGAGCAGCCAGCTTTTCCATGAGAATTCAGAGGGGGACAGTGTCAAATGCTCTTTGAAAGTCCAGGTATACAATATCCAGAGCCTTCCCCTCATCCAATAATCAGATCATCTTGTCATAGAAAGAGATCAGGTTGGTCAGGCAGGACCTGCCTATTATAAACCCATGCTGACTAGGCCTGATCCCCTGCTTGTCCATTACATGGTTTGTGATGACACTCAAGATGATCTGCTCCATGACTTTCCCTGGTATCAAGGTCAGACTGACAGGTCTATAGTTCCCTGGATCCTCCCTTTTTCCCTTCTTGTAGATGGGTGTTACATTTGCTACCCTCCAGTCCATTGGGACCTCCCCAGTTAGCCATGACTTCAGGAAAATAATGAAAAGCAGCTTGGCAAGCATGTCTGCCAACTCTTTCAACACTCTTGGGTGTAACCCATACAGTCCCATAGACTTGTGTGCATCCAGGCAGTGTAGCAGGTCACTGATCACTTCCTCACTAATTGTGATGTTCTCATTCTGCTTCCCCTCCTGAGCACCTCCGCCTTTTCCTCATCCTTTTTTACTATGTTTCCCTCTGCATCCAATAAAGGAGGGAGATTTTCCCTAATCCTCCTTTTCTTATTAATGAATTTATAGAATCATATTATCCTTAACAGCTGTAGCTAGGTTGAGCTCTAGCTGCGCTTTGTCTCTCACGAATTCCTCTCTGCACAGCCTCACTACATCTTTATAGGCTTCATGAGAGACCTGACCCCTCGTCCAAAGGTTGTAGACTCTCCTTTTGTTTTTGAGATCCAGCCAAAGGTCCCTATTTAGCCAGGCTGGTCTCCTTCCCTGCCTACTAGTTTTTGGCACACAGCGACAGCCTGCTTCTGTGCCTTTAAGACTTCTCTCTTGAAGTATGTCCAGCCTTCCTGGACTCCTATATCCTTCAGGGGAGCCTCCCAAGGGATATTGTCAATCAGTCTTCTTAACAGGTCAAAGTCTGCCTTCTGGAAGTCTAAGGTGGCAGTTTTACTAACCCCTCTTCTTGTTTCTCCAAGGATCAAGAACTCAATCATCTTGTGATCACTATGCTGCAGACGGCCTCCAACCTTTACTTCCCCCACAAGTTCTTCCCTGTTCACAAGGAGCAGGTCCAGGAGGGCA
>VZTM01013399.1:1674-17546 GCA_013400555.1 Jacana jacana
TTTGCTGTTTTCATAATAGATTCTGAAGGAACTCAGTTCATTTTACAAAAAAAACCAAACAAAAACAAACAAACAAACAAACCAAAACAAAGAAACTAAAATCAAAACCAGGCATCAATTACTGTGCATGAAGACAAATGTACTCTCCAATAGAGAAAAACACCAGGCTGCAGTTGGACACATATAAATTTCCAACTACTAGAACATTTAAACAATGAGAAAGATTAATCACAAAGTCAAAAGTTGGAGACCTAGTAGCATCAATGATGTACAGGCTGATGCAGAATTAGAAAATAGTGCAGAAAAAGTCACATGAATTGCATGGAGTCATCCACAGTGATATAGTATGTGAAGATTCACTGGAGTGAAGCTACAGCCCTGTAAGTGTCTGCCCCAAAGTGCAAAAGAGAACAATAGATTCTCTGTTTCGATCTTTCAATCAAAAGTAAAAACCTGTTCCAAAAATATGCTTGACTCCCCTATTTCAAACAGAAAAACGTGCCTGACTGGTGAGGGCTGTGGAACTGGAAGAAAATATCTTCCTGTGGAGTTTCACACTTGTGAAGCATTGCACTGCTGGGCCCACACTTATGATGAAGTAGCATTTGTACTAGTTCAGATATATCACATCAGCCACCTGTATTATTCAGTATAACAAGAACTGGATGGCATTAAAGAGCCAGCTAAATTTCCAATGCCCACACCAGATGTTGGCTTTAAAACCCCAAAATACAAGTATTCAGTTCTCTGTCAGGTAGTAGATTGAAGGGGGCACAGAAAATTGCTGTGTTATAAATCGCCTGATTTCTACAGTGCACAGATGTTTAATTGGTAGTAGCATTATTTCAGCTATTAAATTACAGAAACATGATCCTTCATCTCATCCTCCAAGGATGCTCATTACCTGTACACTGAGGCAGTCCCCTTTGGTCTATATATTTAAGTGAAGAACAACGTACTTTACTGAGTATCAGTGCTGCTCATTAATAGCAAAGGAAATCCAAAACAAAATCATATTTATAATATATTCTCAATGGAAAACATTTTCTGATTTTTTTAGGATTTTATAATTTTCATGATACTTTGGACTGTGAGGACAGCTAGTAAAACTGTTGAGTTGAAGATATATATACAGTAAATCAGTTGGCATCTCAAAGTTTTGTAAAGCATTTTAGTCTTACATTAAAGGAAATTCTCAATTTCTGTTCTATTAATATAAAATGCAAACATTTTATTTCTGTCTAACAATTAATTTAATTTTCACAAAGGAGGAATACAACTGTATCTGTTCTTTCCGAAAGTTAGACAGTACCTCTAAACTGACCTCCAATAGGGATTTCTGAGCACTAAACCAGGAGAGACATGATACAACTACAGAGAACTTGAATACCGATTCCTTTTTCTTGGATTTTTTTTTCCATTTCTATTGAAAATTATTTTATGGTGTTACATATTTTACCATATATTTTACCTTTCTTTCATGGTATCATATTTTGAGAAATATTTATCCAACTTTGAAATATGTATTATTTATATTTGTTACAAATAAATTAGAGACTATCAACTCCTGGCAAAAAATTGTGTTCTTAAGGAGATGCTCTTAAGCAAAAGTATGCATCCTTTGTTATTTAGGGTACTCAGGAACACATCTTCCTACACCTTGCAAAGTCTTATTGTGTTCTTGTGGAAGCAATTGATGCTCTTTGGATTTAGAGCCACTGGATAAACTCTCAGCCTAGTTCATATTATTCACATTCATGAACTCCTGTAAATAGTTGGTTGGAAAACAATACATATTTTTTTTGCAACATCAGTGAAGTGGAAGTACATGCTAACAGCAGGGGACTGACATCTTTATTGTGGTGGCAGCAGCAACAACAAATCATCTGCAGAACATCTCAATCTTAATTTACTCCTTACAAAGATAATATTTTCATTATTAATTTTCAGAAATAATTTTGAAGCTATTAACCTGGCATTTGACAGCATAACTTGAATATAAATTGCTGTATAGGATTGTTTATGTATAAAGTTCCTATTAAATACTCTTGATACTACTGAATGAAACCAAGATTTATACAATATTCAGGAAGAAATCCATTCTCTAAAATTTGATGCAAGCTTGAAAGCCAGAGTTTGACAGAACTGTTCATAGCTACTCAATAGAAAAAAACATTGCATATATAAATCTTAATGGATCCTCACAATCGCTAAAAATAGTTTTTATCTATACTCTATAAATTAAGATTAATGCTACAGATCCAAATGGTGAGATATTGGTTGTAATTGTAGACACAGTTCTTCTGTAGACACATCTGCTATGGAGTTGTGTACCTCTCACCACTATCTACCCAGTCTAAATGACAGATTTTGTCATTGGATAGGTTAATATTACCATTTGTGTCTCAGCTTCCGCCTTATAAAACAGAGATAACAGCATTACTTTTCACGTAAAGGTATAACTGTAGTTACCAATACCAAGAATCAGACTGAGATACTACATTTACAGTTTTGAATGTTAGGGTAAGCATTCATCTGTCTGAAGATGACTCCTATAAAGATATTGAACATCATGTTTTTCTCATTAGCATTTTCCTTAATCCAAATGAAACTGTTAGCAAATATGGTCACATGATAAAAAAAAAAAAAGAATTTATTTTAACATTGCTGTGGTTTGACCTCAGACAGCAACAAAAAAACACACAGCAGCTCTGTCAGCCCCCCAAAGCTGCAAGGGGAGAAATGGAAGAAGGCAGTACAACTCATGGGTTGGGACAAGGACAGTTTAACAGAACAGAAAAGGGAATAAGAGAACAACAATAACACTGACAGAGGAATACACGACATGATTAGCCCCAGCCTGCTCCCTAACTTCCTGCTCCCTCCCCCAGTTTGGCCCAGGCTAAAAAAAGACTGGACATGGCTCACATGGGATGGAATACCTGCGTCCCTGACAGACCCTGGGGAGAATTAACCCTATACCCACTGGAACCAGGACAAACATTTTTTAACATCAGGTACTTTTAATTCCACTTTGTAATATACAGGGTCATTATCAATAACTATTTCCACAGAGTAATGTGGAATAAGGAATTTGGCAAACAGATTAGGCCTAATGTTAAAATCGCTTTATTCTAAAGGTACTTACTACAAGAGAAAGTTGATACAAAATGAGAAACATAAGTACTTGTAGGGGGGCCTACAGGAGAGATGGGGAGGGATTTTATCAGGGAGTATAGCAATAGGTTGTAAACTGAAAGAGGGAAGATTTAGATTAGATACCAGAAAGAAATTCTTTAATTTGAGGGTGGTGTGGCACTGGAACAGGTTGTCCAGAGAAGTTGTGGATGCCCCATCCCTGGAAGTGTTCAAGCCCAAGCTACACAGGGCTTTGAGCAACCTGCTCTAGTGGAAGGTGTCCCTGCCCATGGCAGAGTGGTTGGGACTCAATCTTTAAGGTCCCTTCCAACTCTAACCATTCTATGATAAAAAAACCAGATATTTCTGAGAAAGGAAAAGGTTTATACACATACACGTGTACACATATACTTATATATACACATTTACAGAATCATGGATAATATTCTTTTGCTAGCCATTAGGTCCCCAAGCCTTTACCTAGTCTGAACTACTGCTGAAAGATTCTTTTCTTCATTGAACGTTCCTTTTGATTACATGAAGAAAAACAAATAAAACTACCTTGTTGATAATACCCACAATTTTGGTCACAGTGACATATCAAAAGGTATTTACAAATCAAATAATCTTTACTTTGCTCTGAATAGCATGTTTACTGTTTCCAACACCCTTTGAGTAGGCTAAGTGGGGTTGTTCAGCCTGGAGAAGAGAAGGCTCCAGGGAGACCTAATAGTAGCCTTCCAGCACCTGAAGGGGGCTTCCTGGGGTGCTGAGGAGGGTATGTTTACAAAGTGACAGTATGAGGGCCGATGGTTTCAAGCTGGAGGAGAGCAGATTTAGATTGGATATTAGGAAAAAGTTCTTTACTCTGAGGGTGGTGGACCACTGGAACAGGTTGACCAGGGAGGTGGCTGAGGCCCCTTCCCTGGCGATATTCAAGGTTAGGCTGGATGAGGCCCTGGGCAACCTGGTCTAGTTGGGGGTGTCCCTGCTGACTGCGGGGAGATTGGACTAGATGACCCTAGAGGTCCCTTCCGGCCTGGAACATTCTGTGGTTCTATTAAATGTATGCTAGTATCTGCCTATCTGAATACAAATAAGCAATGTCCTGTATAATTTAGAAGTCAAATGATCAAAACAAACTGTTTTCTGTGGCATATGCCATACTGCATTGTTATTAATAAGCAACATATTGTGGATAATATGAAGACATAGTTCTTCTTTGTTAGTAGTTGACCTGTACCTTACACTGAAAGATAAATCTACTGTAAACTGAGGAAAAGGAATTGGCAACAAAGAATGGTATTGAAACATTCACTTTTTTTCTGACACATCAGTATATATTTTCTGTCAGAAAATAGTACTTAGAGGTGTAATATTTTCATTAATTTTTTCATTATACCTGATGGAAAGACACACAATTCAAGAGTATTATAATATCCTCAACCCTCTAGTGAATTTCCTGAACCATACTGAATTGTTTCAGGTTCAATGTTCAATAGCAAAGGGTTATGAAAGATTACTAAATGCTGTATAAACCACACAGATTAAAAATTATACAGAAAGGAAATTAATTTTTTTTTTTTTTAAAGTTCACATACTTGTTAGAATTGCTGAAAATTTTACATCATTTTACTACTGTGAGCTATGTATAGTACAGTGAACCCTTTTTGAAAATATCTCCCCAAATATATTACTTGGTCCTTCTCTTTCCCCAGATCTGTCTTTCAGGTTTAGAGGTCAAATGCAGGACCCACAAATAACTGAATAAAATAAAAGTATGGCCCAAAATCTGGATATCCTGTGTTGTAAATGTGGAGTTTTTAGTTTCACTCAAGTGAGCTACACAGAGCTTTCCTTGAGTAAAGATGGTAGTTCAAAGGGAAAATCTCCAGAAAAGAGAAAAGGTCTCAAAGTAGGAGGTAAGATGAGCAGAAAACGAAATAAAATATTTTAGATCCAGAGAAAAGCAGCAACTAGGAAAATTGAGCTTTCAGTTCAGTTGTATTTCGTACTTTTTAGGTTCATTTCAAATTGAGAGACAAATAATTAAAACAGTAATATTTAGGTATCTATGCCCCAAAATACTGTCCTAAATACTCCTTTGCATGAATCACAAATCCAGGGCAAATTACATTGATCTTGCATGATCCCAGTGTTTAATTTTTATTTCCTGCTTGAGATGGAAAAGTGGGCAGTCCACAGCCAAACCATCGATATTCCATTAGGATGGTATTTTTCATGGCTGACTGGTCGCTTTTGGATGCTTCCATTCTCCTAGACTGATATGCAGACAGAACGGACTCTACATCAAACTCCTGACACTCTCTGTGTTCTATAATCATAAGAGGATATTTTTCAAAGCATTCCTTTTAGAGAAGGGCAGAGAAGTTCCTTGCAGCAGAAAAAGAAAACAAAAGGATGCCTAGTTCTTTTGCTCAGTGATGAAGACAAGTTGATCTTCAATTCTTCTCCAAACGGTGGCACAGATTCACAGCAGGGGATAAAATGGGTTATACCTACCCAAAAGTATTACTGCCTGATTAAGGTCCGCACCAGGCTGACAGAAGCTCTGTCACTCAAAGCCGAATGCTCTGATCATAACTTTTGATTTTACGAAAAAAAGACACTTTCTCTTCAGTCATGTTTAAAAGTTATCTTAGAGGCTTTGAAAGGAGATTTGAAAAGTCTAATTTCTGCAGATTATAGATCTCCTGTTAGCATTTCCTGGTTGCCCGGAAAGGCTCATACCTGTGCTTTAGGCTAGCTCTATATGGACCCTCTGCTCAGTGTGATGGCTCTTTCTGATCCCATGCCTTATTTTCTATGGGTACTTGTAAATAAAACCTGTATGCCTATACAGATTTTTAAATAATTTTTGTACTAGTTACATGAAAATCACAATCAAACTAAAAGTATGGGGTACCAGACAAAGCACGAGCATCAAAATACAGGAACATAAAGAAGTAAAACATATTAAATTAATCGTCAGTGATAACTAAATATTCATGCAAAAAAGCAGCAGAGGAGAAAGGAAAGAACAACAGTGAGTTCAGATGTAAGGCAACAGTGCAACCAGTGGATCTTCTTGTCAGCTTATCTACCTGATCTAAAGAAAATTGTGATCCCATACAGATGTGTCATGGTTTGGGCCAATGAGTTGGTCAATGACAAGAAAACAGATGCTCTCCCCTTCTCTTATTCCAGGAAGAGAAGAAAGAGATTTATGAGCTTAGGAAAAAAAAAAAAAAAATCTAAACTAATGAAACTGTACTAATAAAATTAAAAAGGAAATAACAAAATAAATGCAGTATATACAAAACCTTATCACGCTCCCGGGGAGATGCCCCCAGCATCTAGGGAAGTTTCAGACTAGCCTCAATGACTAACGCAAATTGGATTCAGGAACCCACAGATCGGGATTGAAAGTAGACAATCTGTCAGGGTCCTTTCCAGGTATCAGTCATTGAAGGAAGCAAGATATTGAAATACTGCCAACTTTCCTTCCTCAGCTTTTATACTGAGCATGACAGATGGGATGGAATACTCTATTGGTCAGTTTGGGTCACCTGACCTGTCNTTTGGGTCACCTGACCTTCTACTCCTCCCCACAGGTGCAAACCCTCCACATGGTAAATCACCAAGTCAGCTAACTCTGATTGCTTCAGCAACAAGTATAAGCAACAGAATTTTTCACTGAGCAGAAAGTTGCCTATGTTCCACACAAAGCCAGGACAAAATGCCAGCAAATCTTACAATAAAAAGTTCCCATTTTGCCTTAAAGGAATGTGCAGTTTTATCCATAATAGGATCATTCAGATTTCCTGTGACTGTGATAATAAATACATTTTTGTTAATTAAGGAAAACACACACACTTACTACAGTCATGTTATGATAGCTATCATACTTACTTGCTAATTTTTTTTATCTGTTCTTAAATATGTTATCACAAAGGAACTACCAGCATGGCCAGTGGCAGTTCTGTCTTGGAGCCATCGGGAACTGGCTGTCTGTCTCTTCTCACAGAAACCACTCCATACTATCACAACCTTGCCATGTAAACTCAATTCACTGATTATACCAACAAATAACCAAAGGGAACATATTTTTGACTACACTGTAGAAAGTTTGATGTGACTTTAGTGCTAGAGTAGGTATGAGCTATTGGTTTTCTAACACCAATTACTGAAATTACTGAGATCTGAGACAGTGTACATCTGTCTGCATAGGCATTACTAGCTGAGGGCACTTAACACCGATGATTTTTATAGGTCTTGAAGGCTTGTCCTGTGGGTTTCTATTCAGCATGGTTATTTGTAGAGCTATTAGTAAAGTTAAGGAAAGGTTTAATTAAAATTTTAAAAAATGCCAACAGGCGCCAGTGAGTATCTTCCTACAAGAACACCTGCAAGAAAGTTTCCAGGCTAGGACTTTTTATTATTTACTGGAAAGAAAGACTAAAGAATTTCTATGTCTAAAATGAATTTGTATCAAAGAGCAACTTATATTAAGAAGACATTTATTTTATAGGCATAAGGTTTCCATATCTGAAAGCTTTTTTTTTTTTTTTTCCCAATATGTTTGTTACCAACTTAGGCAGATGGAGATCTCTTTAGAAAGGCAGAGAAAAAGTGATACCTGGAAAAAAAAATTTACATATATAACATATTTGTACATGGGTAGTGATAGAAGAATACGAAATTGCAACAAACTCTAGGAGAATATAAAGCATCCTACCAAGTAACCATTGCCAGGTTGAAAAAACAGAAGTGGAGATCCAGGTGATAGAGAACTGTAACATATTTATGCAACAAACTCTGGTCAAAAGAGATAATATCGAACTTCCAGAAAGTCTATTTTACCGGTGTCCAAGATATAAGAGCCATATTGATCCCAAGAGGTAATTAATTCTTTGCTTTGTAAACCTTTTGAGTTTGAATCAGGCATAGATAATGCATATGTGAACAACTGCATATGCATAAGGGGTGTCTTTACAGTGAACTTACTAGCCAGCTCAAATAACAGAGAAATATAGCTATATTTGAATAGTACTTTGCTTAGGTTAATTAGCCTATCTAAAAAGACATTTTTTATGTAGGACAAATGCTAGACAGAACGTCTCTTTTTTTGATTCCATATGGGCAGGACACAACCTTATATCACACAGACATGTTCTAAGAGGGAAAATTTTATATCTAAATATCTAAACAGGGTTGTGGGAAGTAATACCAAAAATCAAAGCAAACACCTAAAGTGTTTTCTCAAGTTATATTTATTTTTTTCTTAGTTTTAATAGCTTATGTTATGTATTTAATTCTGTGCAGGAGGTAGAAAGCCTCTGTCAGAGAACCAGCTTTGCCTACATAGAAGGTAGTGACAGGTACAAAATTGAACTACATGCTATTACTACTGCTATTTAACAGTTTTAGACTATATATAAACAATCATTTGCACTGGTGTTACCCAGAGAGCAAAGACAAGATGCAAACTGGGTAATAAGGATTTTCATCAGTCTAAGTTTTGACCACATTTCCCTCTAGAACTATAAATTTTCTAGGTTAAAGAATTATTCCTGTTTTTAAAATATTAATTCCTACTACTTCATATGAAATACTTTTTTAAGGGAAATTAAGGGCTGTAGAAAGTAGCAAATACGAGTACTGACTGAAGTAGAGTGCCAGAGAAAGAGGAATATAGTTCATAATTTAGAAATCATGTAGTGCAAGACTGCATTTGGTCTATGATAGAATATTAACCTCCTTTATCTACTTTTAGAATTTTAATTTAAAATTGAAGAATTTTTCCACCAATGATTTTTCAAACATTCCACCAGTCAATAATGAAAACAAAAAATGCCAATTCCCTTCCTGTCATATGATAAAAGTAAGCTTATATTATAATCACAGAAACAAAAGGTTATTTTTCCAAAAGAGCGAGTTTAGGTCGGTTCTTATTTTTCTAAGAACTATGACTAATGAAATAAAACTTACTCCTTTTCATGCAGCTATAGCTCACTTTAAAAAGACAGGAGTAGAAGAAGAAAATATACCAGAAAGAAACGAGCAAGATCTGAGAAATTGTTTCTACCTTAAAACTTTCTGAAAAAAAAAATTAGCAGGGCAAGCTCTTTCCCTCCTTCTCCCCCAAATATATCTACCCACTTAATATTTTAAAGACTTAATATAAGTGATGGGTCACTGCTTTTACTAGGCATTCTGCCAATTTGACGATACATGCTTTCAGTCAGTCTCCCTAATCAACTCTCCAGCCCCTTCAGTGGTTCATCACTAACTTGGCCATCTGTTACCACTGGCTGAAAAAATCCCAAAGAGGCTAATTTTCCAGCCTAATCACTATTTGAAAAAGAAAACAAAACCAACCAACCAACCAACCAATAAAATCCCTTTTTTTTTTTTCTCTCTTGCAAATGTATTTTACTTGTGTCTTAACTTTTACCAGTACTGCAGGAACTTTCCTCTGTATTTTGCAGTAAGTCAAATAACCCAATCACTCCTAGCTGAATGTTGCAATGCTTAATTTTTTGTTTGTTTGTTTGGTTGGTTTGTTGTTTGTTTTTTGTTTTTTGTTTTGTTTTTTTTTAATTAAACTGCATATATTGGGTAATTTTTAAAAAATGTTCTTAGGATTTGTATAGAAGAAAATGCAACCTAATAATTTTTCTTTTAGGCAACAATAATGTATGTTACCTACCTAAAATATTAATGAATGTTGACATATTACAGTAAGCAATTTCTATCAGCATTAATGAAGTTTTATGGAAGTCTTGGGTCCAATATATACCACAGCCTTTCACTTGAAATCAATTTCATAATATGTCTTAAAAGTAGTAGGGATTTGTAAGCAAATTTGAATGGGAGTCAGCACTCAAAACTTTTATGCACAATTAAGTCCCACATACATTTTGCTTAGAGGTTGAAGCTATCTATATATAGAAGCACTACATGCATAAAAGATTGTCATACCTTTGGATTATAGAGATTCTCCCTGAAACTGATACTTAAAAGATAGATCTGTCCTGGATCCTTTGCTTAGGCTACCAGTTAGGGCCATGATTTCTATTAGATGAGGGCATGATTTTGCACAGTTTGAACCATTCCACAGGAAAGGGATGGGGCTCATCAGTTCTATTCAGAGGACAGATGTTAGATAAAAGACCTAAACTTTTTGTTTAACAACTTTCAACTGACCTAGACTGGATTCAAATGAATAATTTAGAGGAAAATATTCAGGTCACTAATGAAAAAATAACATTTCAAATATCCATTGCAGTTCTGAAGAAATTATTATCTCAATTGTATTCAATATTGCAATATTGCATATTTGCAAAAATGTTTATTGTTATTATTCCTGGGCTGGAACAATCCTCACTCTCAATACAGACTACAGGATGAGGTATTAGAAAGCAGCCCTGAGGAAAGGGACTTGGGGATGCTGGTGGATGAGAAGCTGGACATAAGCAGGCAGTGTGCACTTGCAGCCCAGAAGACCAAACACATCCTGGGCTGCATCAAAAGATGTATTGCCAGCAGACTCAGGAGGTGATTCTGCCACCTTACTCTGCCCTGGTGAGCCCTCACCTGAGTACTGTGTGCAGGTCTGGAGCCCTCAATATAGGAACGACATGGACCTGATGGAGTGGGTCCAGAGGAAGGCCACAAAAATGATCAGGAGATTGGAGCACCTTTGCTATGAGGACAGGCTGAGGGAGCTGGGGCTGTTCAGCCTGGAGAAGAGGAGGCTCCAGGGAGACCACATAGCAGCCTTCCAGCACCTGGAGGGGGCATCCTGGGGCACTGGGGAGGGTCTCCTTACAAAGTGACAGGACAAGGGGCAATGGCTTCAAGGGAAATTAGCATAGAATAAAGAAAAAGTAATATAAGTGAAGGAGGAAATTTTCCTCAGCCACTTTTGGACCCCTTCTGAACCCAGAAAGGTCAGTTCTCAGCAAGTTGATCATACAATTATTGTACTTTTGGACTGGTTACATTTATGCATTGGGGTATGCTGTCGGCAAACTGAGTATAAACATATGCAATACAAGTAAAGATTCTTTGATTCTTTCAATTGTCCTTAGGCTAACACATGCTATGGAAAGCAGCAATAAATATAAATTTCACCTGTGATTAGTCAGGGTATTACTATGGAATCTCAAGTTCTTAAAGTTTTGAAGATTTACAAAAGGTGTCAAGGAGAGTGAGGTCTGTTGACCCTAAAAAGTGTACAAATAAGATCAGAGCCCAACAGTTAATATCAGTTTTAAGGGCAACCTTTATGCGTAATGTACCTGATTTAGAAGCCACATAATGTATTTGGAATGCATCTTTGGAAAGAAAATCTGAGATTAATGGTATGCTTGAAATCATTCATACATAGTTATATTAGGAAATTCATCTCTATTAAGAAAAATACATTAAAAGATGAAATTTAGTATCAAAATATTTTTCTTCAAAATTAGATAATTGTTATTTCAGCTGTGCTTCAGAATTCCGTGACTCCAGCAGACAAGAGCAGTATTGCAGAACTACCAATATTGCAGGTAAGATAAAAGCATGTCATCAGTGGACGTAGAATCATATAATAATTTAAGTTGGATAAGAACCTTAAGACCATTGAGTCCAACTGTTAACCATTTACTACCAAAAACCATGTCTCTAAGATCCATGTCTACATGTCTTTTAAATACCTCCAGGGATGGTGACTCAACCATTTCTCTGAGCAGACTCTTCCAATGCTTGACAATGCTTTTGGTGAAGGAATTTTGCGTAATATCCAATCTGAACCTTCCCTGGTACAACTTGAGGCCATTTTCCTCTTCTCCTGTCAGTAGATATTAAACCATAGAAGGCTTATATGTATCTTACAAGAGCAGCAGACACATATGACATTCACAAAGTTGTATCCTGAACGTCATGAAGGAGATTTTGTACTTTGATGAATTTCAAGCTGAACAGAGGCTGGGTATCATTTGGTGGCCTTTCCTAAGACGCGTGTCTGTCATTCCCTTTTTACTGCTGTGCAGGTGAATGAAGTATATTCTACCATCTCTAATTTTACTTAGAGATTTACACAAGTTTCTTGCAGCACAAAGGAATACCAGCCACCTCAGCCAGCAAGCTTCATCAGGGACCCAAATTAAATGTTGCTATGCAAACGCACATAGCATAGAGAAGAAACAGGAGGAGTTAGAGACACATAATGCAGGACTATGATCTTATTGGCATCATGAAGACATGGTAGGATGGCTCTTATGACTGAAGAGTTAGAATGGAAGGATATAAGCTCTTCCAGGACACACAGGGGAGAGGAGGAAGGGATGTTGCCCCCTATGTCAATGACCAGCTGGAGTGCATGGAGCTCTGCCTGGGGATGGATGAGGAACTTACTGAGACCTTGTGAGTCAGGATTAAAAAGAAGTGCAGGGACAGATAACATTACAGTGAGTGTTTACTACAGGCTGTCCAACCAGGAAGGTTGTCGATGTGGAGTGGATGAGGCACTCTATAGACAGATAGGAGCAGTCTCACATTCAGAGTCCCTTGTCCTCTTGTGGAACGTCAACCACTCTGATACCTGTTGGAGGGACAACACAGCAGGGCATAAGCAACACAGGAGGTTCCCAAAATTCATCAATGATAACTTCCTTCTTGAAATGGCAGGAGCCAAAAAAGAGAGGTGCCATGTTGGACCTTGTTCTCACCAACAAGTAGGGGCTGGTGGGGAATGTGAAGCTCAAGGACGGCCTTGGTTGCAGTGACCATGAGATGGTGGATTTACTGGGTGCACAGTAACCTCATTATCTTGGACTTCAGGAGAGCAGCCTTGGGCCACTTCTTGCTAGTGGATTTTTAAAAGTCTATTCGTAAGTTCTGATACTGACATTCTGAAAAAACCTGAATGGGACTACTTGTACCTTCTTTCACTATAAAGAATATAAACACACTACTGAATAGTTTGCTTCATCAGTTCTTACTAATGGGTTTACAAGCCCTAAGGTTAAAGTATTTAAAACATGAAATCTTGAAAGCAGGAAGGGGTAAAAAGGAGATATCTTTAATATATATATATTATTTTTATATATATATATATCTAATAAAGTATATACGTATATAAAACCCGTAACCCTACTGAAAAAATATTTGAGGTAGGTTTTTTTACTTTTTTCCTATTTAATTTAACTGCCTACTGCCTTGACTGCATGGGCAATAAATGGTAAAAAATTTATATAAAATGAATGTAAGCTAAAATAATGCCCTCTAAATGGAAGATTTTCAGTCTTTAAATGTCTACAGTACACAACACAGTCTATCTAAAACATCACATTTGAATGTAGCTAAATTTGACGTCTTTTAAGACCAAATTGCCTGGTCTGACATTACATTCTCAATTTGAGAGAGATGTTGAGAGAATGATATTTATGGTATTGCCAAAGAGATGGAAGATTTTTACTGTATGAATACCATTGTTGGTATCATTGCAAAAATGGAATCTCTTCTACGTCTGTCTGCGTGAATACCAAATTGCATAGGACAGATGATACCTGTGTATGGAACTTTCCTTCATTGAAAATCCTCAATTATTTTTCAGAACAGTGTAATGAGAGCTTTTGTAATGTAACATACTATTTATTCATAACAATAATTTCATGAAATTCTAAGATTCTTAATTAAAAACCTTTTCAAAAATCTTATTTTTATGTGGGAATATTTAATTTCAGTGCTTCAGAACACTAAAACTCTGCAAGAAATTTCTACAGGCAAATACCATCTAATCAGAATAGTATTGTCCCACAATCAATGTGGTAAAGGCAATACAGCCCTTGTACAATCTCAAAATATTCTGAATGTTTCTGTACTATTCCTTGGTAATGGAAATCAACATCAGCTCAGTGATGCTAGAGTGTTTTATATAATTTGGGAAAGATTGTTTGACTTAAAAATGAAAAAAAACCAAACCAAACAAACAAATTCTCTAAAAAGTATATTTCAATATCAAAGTAATTTACCTAAATAACGGAGAATTGTAAGACTTGTCTTTATGTGAAAGCTGAAGATAATAACAGTAAATATATTGGGCACTAGATGCAATCTTACTTGACTGCCATCGTTGCATTATGATTTTTTGTATACTTTGTCATCCTAAAATTCAGTACTTGGACAGCTTTCAATAGCTTAATTTTTTTTTTCAATGTCTCTGTTTGCACTGGGATCCCTTTGTATCATTTTAAATTAAAAGTTTTCTTACTGATGGATACTCCTTATGTGAAAGCATTGATAGATAATGCATATAACCAATGGGAATACATAGACTACTTTTATTATTAAATATAACTTCAAGGTTCTTGTCACTTTAATATGTGCCAGAGCAGTCAATTTCTTTTTTCATACGGTATTTCGTTGTATGTTCGTTTATCTTCTGTTCCACTGAAACTTGTTCATACTCAGTCTAGCGTACTTTCACCCACAGAATTATAATTCAGGTAAATAGAGATTATTTACTTCTTTTTTTTTTTTTAAATTGCAAATATCAACCCACAATCTCAGCATGAATATATTTAAATTTATCCTGCTAACATGGTAATGTAAAAGTAATTAAATATTGCACACAATTGAATGAAAAGCTATCTCTGATATACACTTTGAAGATGTGTTTTTATACTTACATATAAACAGTTCTGACTGTTAAAGACAGTGAAAACTTTAGTGGTGATCTTAATGGAGCTGTACAGGGCTTTGAGCAACCTGCTTTAGTGGGAGGTGTCCCTGCCTGTGGCAGGGGCGTTGGAACTTGATGATCTTTAAGGTCCCTTCCAACTCTAGACATTCTATGATGCTATGGTTCTATGATTCTATGATTTGGTGAAGCTCCATCACTCAAGGCTTGATTTAGAATACTAAAATTTAATTATACTGCAGATCTCCAGTCAAACCTGTAACTCATAAACACATATACATGCACCTAACAAGACCAAGATATTTCACACGGATTTCAGTGCCTGTTTCTGGTTGCTTTCTTTCTGAAGGAATCCAGAGCTTCTCATGCGGTTTCAGTCCCAAAACAAGACTGAGTGTTTAATATATCAGAAACTAATCTGCAAAAGTCATCACATGAGATGGAACTCCATCTAAAGAAAAAGGAAATTTAATGACTTAACTTTAAACATTAACTTTTTTAAGGTAAGAGATTCCTTTCCCACCTATGTTGCACATATAAATGGGACATGGTTCTCATGTGAGGGGCATGGACTTTACATGCTTCTCTTGTCAGATCACGTAATGAAGGGCATGAAAGTTTAGCACTTCCATCAGAAAAAAGAAGAATATTTTCTCTATATATATTGTTTACCATTACAGTTTATCTCTGTTTCCTTCCATATGGGTCAAGGAAGAATGGGGAAGCTACCGAACTGTGTTTTCTTGGAATGTCTGAATTCCCAGTGCCACGGTAGCCTGGTGAAGATGCAAGCCAAGTCAAGGCCAAAGCCAAAAAACTAGGCTCCTCTGTTAAATTTTCACACACAGAGGATTTATATGCCCTTTTTCTGAGTGGTTATTTTCATACCATGAAGTACAGCCATATATATATTTCTAGTTGTAGGCAAGTCACTAGCATGTAGCAACTCAGCAATGCCATTTCCACTGGATCTTAAACAGAGGTTCAATCTGATTACAGAAGAGAGAGGATCAGAACCTTCAGTTAGTGTGTGGTTATTTCT
>VZTM01013402.1:0-13512 GCA_013400555.1 Jacana jacana
AAGTGATGAACTATAAGTTAAGTAAGTTATAAGCTTTAAGAAAATTAGAAAGGATACACAAGGTTTCTAGTTGGTTTCTGATTCCTTTTAGAAAGGTTTGTGTAAAATCCTTTTTGTTGTGTACAATTTTCTGTAGTATTTAGAAAGAAAATAATATTATGAAATAGTAAATAATGAATAAATAGCACTATGAAAGATGCAAGATGGTATTGTAACTTCCCAGAAAATAAATTCTACCATTAAGAGTTAGACCCAGGTTTTTGAGGATGTGACACATAAGAAAAGTGAGCTGTGAGACTTTATTAAATAGTTGGTTAAGAAAGCTATATGTCAGGTTAAGTGATGACACATTCACTCCATATTTTAAAAAATGGATGTAGTATGAATAAATGTTAAATGTAAATAAATCAGAATTTCACTTAAAAAAACCCAGAAAATAAGAGAAATAATGAAGACTCAAGAAAGCGCTAGAATTTCTTTAGGAAAAAGACTGTGGCTGTGGGCTGTGAAAAACTTGCACTTTCAAACATGTGGAAAAACCTTTTATAACAAAGGGCTCCATTTCTAACTAGATGAGCAGTCACCTCAGAGAGTATATCTGGAGTATGCAGAAAGCTTGTAGGGTAGAAAATGAAACTAATATGCAAGGAAAACTGTCAGATGTCAGAAAATATATGGAAAAGTGAGAACAGAATATCCTAGGCAGGGTAAGATCTTGCAAAATTGCAAGTACTAAAAGGTACTTTCATCATCAAATGAAAAGAAAACAGGAAAAAGAGCGGCTTCACCAAGCAGCAAAAAGCAGTTAAGATTAGAGATAATTTACAGACAGTCCAAAACAAAATTAATATGAGGTTGTTGACTACAGTAGCAAATGCAGTGTGGCTAATGATACAGACTGTGGAAATGAAAATTACTCATCTAAGATGAGAACAAAACAAAGACATAAACCTGTTTTTAAGGAAGTGTCTAGACCAGGAGGGTGAGAACCCATAATCTCCACTCCACAGTACTTGAAATACTTGCACATGAAAGGCCAGTTTAATAACAAAGACTTCTAATGAATCTCTCAGACTAGCAATCAAATGTCTGAAAAATAAAACCGCTCTTTTTTTCTTTTAAGAAAAAGAGACGTATGTGATCCAGACAACATAAAAACATGCTGCTCTGACCTCATGAGCCGTGCAAGGATTTGAAACAAATTATGAAGCATTGCATAGCTAGAGACACTGAGGTAATGAAAAATGGAATATAATGAATAACAGCTTTATCCCAAAATAGACTATCATTATGCCATATTCACCTGGCATCTCTCTTTATAAGAAAACTGGTAGTTTATGAAAAGGAATACAGGAAATACAGCTGATAATATCATGGATATTGGATAAAATACCACTTAGGAAAAATATATATATATATCTACTGGATAGGATACTCTAGAAATGTAAAAGAATCACAACTTGGTTTAAGGGAAGGAAACAACATTAGAACCAAAACAGATCTTATGGGATAGACGATTTCTGGTGGTGTTTCAGAGGAACACTGGGCTTTTGGAACAAAATGTCTTTTACTGATATTGATACAAAAATACAGAGTATGCTAAAAACAGTTTCCAACACCACAAACCTGTAAGCCCCCAGCAGAAAGTGAAGATGGAAAATCATACAGAATGAAATGCACTGAAGGACTGAAGTAATAAAAATGGATGAAAACTAGAAATACAAGGCACAGGGTCACCCACCAGGGACAAGGAAAGCATGTCATAGGCTAAAGCCTTCCCACTTGAAAACAAAAGGAGCCTACGTGTGTACTTATGTCATCTGTGGAAAGATGGTGTGACTAAGCCTTTAGCTGAAAAGAATCTGACATAGTCTGAATGACTTCAGATTGTGAAAAGTCTGAAGATATATCATTAGGATCAGAACAGGATAGCAAATTTATGTTTGAAAAGCTACACACTGTGTATAAAATGGTCATGGATCCAGTTTATGCTGAAAAATTACCACTAGGTCTCTAAATTTCAGAAGACTAAGTCAAGTTCTCCAAAGAAAACATCTGTAGAATTTTAGCCACTCACAAAGTTGCAATAGGCTAGGAATTAAAACATCTTAGCTGAAAAATGGTAATTTAAACCACAGTCATTTGGCTCCAAACACATTGTTTGCCCTTAAAATTTTAACTTCATTCTAAGCGCATTCTAAAAATGTTTTTCTACTACATGATTGCATACCTATAGGTCCAAGAACAAAAGCACAAAGGTAAAATCTCTGACTGAATCCACATGTGAATTGTATGTATTCAAGGAACCAATCTGGAAGCCTGATTTCGCTGGGATCCATCTGTAGTCCATCATGAGACACAGGCACTTCTGCAGTGACTCAGGTCCTGCGTGGGCTGGATAGTCCTCAGAGACCAGCTGTCTTTCTTCACTAAACTGCTGGAAGCATTCAACAACTGGTGGGGTCTCCATCGTTGGAGACATTCAAAATACATCTGGACAAGTTCCAGTGCAACCTGCTCTTAGGAGGACCTGCTCTGGCAGGGGGGTTGGACTAGATGATCTCCAGAGGTCCCTTCCAACCCCATATTACTCTGTGATTCTGTGACTGAATAGGATACATAAACTGAACTGGTGGAACTTTGGAATTTGGTGCACTGCTAGACATAATTCACGTATTCATTTTTTTTCCCTTCACCTATCTATACAATAATCTATGTCAGGTTTAAAGTATTCTGAAACACTTTGAATAAAAAAGAAGGATACAAGATTAGTTACAGCTTGAAGTCCATCAGTTTATGAAAACAATTCAATTACATAATTATTGGGTAAACCAGAAACTGAATTTGAACATTGCTTCTATTTCTACAGGCCTACAGAAATTGTAGCATTCAGCAGTGCTATTGCTATTTCTGTGCCTCCCATTGGAAGATTCTTTCCACCTTTCTGCCAGTTTTGGTTCAGATTTTATCTTATGCTAATGATCATTCTGGCTGAAAGCTTTGCTATATCTTAGTGATTAAACTTTCCAAAGGCAATGCAAACAGTCAAAACAAATGACTTGTTTTGTTACCTGCCATGCTCTTGCCATCTAAGAGCATGTGCGAGCGTGTATGTATCTATGTGTCACGATTATCTTGTCTACTGAGCAATGGTGGGGCACAAAAATACAGACTCCTTAGAACCACTTAGCAGAAAAGAAGTGATCTTGAAGTTAAGACCCTGAATTGAATAGAAGGTGATTGGATTCAACTCTTGGATCTTTCATTTTCTGGATAACCTTTGGCAGAGGACATCACCAGGGCTTCAAGAGATGAGCTTAAATTCTCTTCTTTATAAAGCAAATAATCATAATTAACTTTGGCACAGAAATTTTGGTAAGGACAAACATCTTGCTGTTTGAGAGCTTTTTATATATGATTATGGATGTATGAACAAACAAAACCCTAATGAGGTAACATAGTATCATTGAAATTGCATTCACCCTTTTTCTCAGTACAATAAAAAGAGCACTCCCCATCTAGGGGCAACTGTAAAACTATAGTCACTTGTTAAATTGCAAGGAACAAGCTCTTAAATCCTTGGTTGATTAAGCCAGCACTAATAGAGGTACTGCCTTTGCTATAATACCTATTTATGTGGCTGCGCAGCATTGGTTATAGCACAGTAAGTCTCACTACACAAGATGTCTCTTACTGTGACACAGAGATCCAGGCTGTTTGACCAGACATTAACATAGACTCAAGTGTTGTCATGGTTTGGGCCAGGCTGGCCAATGAGAAGACAACAGATGCTCTCCCCAGCTTATAGCTCCAAGGAGGGGAAGAAGAGAAATAAAGAGATTTATGCCTTTTGGGAAAAACTACACTACTTTAATGAAATGTTATTAATAAAATTAAAATAACATAATTAAATCATATATATAAACATACACAAAAACGTATCAGGCTCCCAGGTAGATGCCACAGGCACATACTGGGAAAGTTTCAAACCAAAGGGGAACTGGATTCCTGAAATCACTGATGGAGATCAAAGGTAGATGAACTGACAGAATCTTCCTCATTGACTATGAGCCTTTGAAGAGAATCCCAAACAGAAGAGCCAACAAAGAGAAACCAACCCAACTCTCTTCGCTCCCTCAGCTTTTATACTCAGCGTGGTAAATGGATGGAACACCCTATTGGTCAGTTTGGGTCACCTGTCCACCCCTCCCCACAGGTGCAACCCCTCCACAAGGTAAACAACCAAGTCAGCTGACCCTGGTTGCCACGGCAACAAGTGTAAGCAAAAGCATCCCTCAGGAAATGGAGAGTTGCCTCTGCTCCACCCCAAAACAGGACAGATGGCCTCACAGTCACTTATTTTTAATAACTAAAGCGCAATTGTGCTATGTAAGAATGCAATTGAGGGCAGCTCTCATTTAAAAAATGTAATGGAATCAATTTCTTGCAAGCACATGAGATTTAGTATATGGATTCTTCTCCATAGCATAAAGCCAGCACCCAAGGAAATCAGGAGTTGGCGTGACAATTGAACTGGGCTCATTATTATTCCTTTTTAGCAACCACTCTGTGATTCATGAAGTGCTTTTCAAATTTAAAAAAAAACCTGCATGAATACGTGAATAAATATGAAGAACTTGTTGTTACGGATCCCCACTTTAAATTGGAATGTTAGGTAGGAAGGATGATTGAGTTGTAAGAATTGAAAATTTTGGGAAAGTAAAAAATTAAAACATTGTTATGTGCTTTCAATCTAGACCAGCACAGTGAAGATGTTTGCAACTGTTCTTTCCAACTGGCTGAGTTTCTTTCCTGCTTCTAGTGAAGCAGAATTTGCCATTTTACACTAATGCAAGGCCAGCAAAAATATTTCAGATTACACTGGGATAAGACTAGCAAAATGGCCCGTGTTTAGTTGCATTTAAGATTCTCAATGACTATGCCTTGCATTCAGCTGAAACACATATCTGAGTCTCTTTTTTCAGAATTGTTGGAGTTGCAGTTTCTGGGGGAAAAAAAAAAAAAAGAAAAAGAAACAAAGTTGGTAGCATTACCTTTGGTTTTTTCTGTGTTAATATGCTTGAAATGAATCTGGGGTCTTGGTTGTTTATGTTGTGCTACTTCCGATGAAAGCCAGCCATCTTCTAGACCTTTACAGTATGCCCTGGGGATTCTGTCCCTACTGAGATTATGTTCAGTAATGCTGAGGTTTTCACAAAGATACTGGCTCCTCCTTCACATCTCAATCACTTGTTTCCCTTCCAATGCTGACACTATTAAGCTAAACTATAGATTGGTTACGGGGACTGATTTGAATTTAGAAACAACTCAAAAATCCCTGGGGAAATTTGAGAGAAAACAGCTGCCTAATGATAGCAAAACATTTCAAGCCAATTTTGTCACTCAGGCCTCTTTATCACCAAACTCCAGCCCTGATAAGAGCTGCATCAGAGATTTTCAAAGCAATGCAGTAAGCCCAGAGGGCTTCACAGAGGAAAAAGCCCTAAACCTTTATTTACCCATTCTTAAAAGGCTATTATAAATAAATAAATAAATAAATAGACAAACCAACCAACAACAACAAAAAAAAAAAACCAACCAAAAACCAAAACCAACTTTAAACTTAGAATTTCTTACGGTAAGACAATTTCTCTATGCTTATTTAGGGTGTCCAGACCTTGAAATTGCCCAGAATAATGGATACATAATTCAGCACCAGCCTTTGGGCAACCTGGGAGTGCAACAGATTCACTGTACCAAGAGCACACAGGGTCTGAAACACAGTTTCTCTCTCAGCTCTCTGTAGAGATTGTATTCCTCCCCCTCCTTTAAGCCCATCTGAAACTGATGATCAGCGTTAAAATTAAAAAATGGTGACAAATCATCTCAATTTAGTTATTACTGGATGCACTTTAGCAACAAAGTCATAAATGGTGTTCAATCATAACTTCAATAGAGGTACTACGGAACACATGAAAATGAACCAAACTACTCTATTTACTTTTTCAGGAAAAGCCCTCTAGTAGTTAAAGAAATGCTAAGAAAGTCCCATTGCACTTGTTGTGCTATGCATTGCAGAAATTGCATAGCACAATGTTTGAGTAAACAAATATTCAAGAAATCACAGAATCATAGAACGGTTAGAGTTGAAAGGAACCTTAAATATTATCAAGTTCCAACTCCCCTGCCATGAGCAGAGACACCTCCCACTAGAGCCTGGCCTTGAACATTTCCAGGGATGGGGCAGCCACAACTTCTCTAGGCAGCCTTTTCCAGTGCCTCACCACCCTCACAGTGAAGAACTGGTATTCAAACTAAATCTCCCTTCTGCCAATTTAAAGTTGTTACCCCTTCTCTTGTCACTACACTTCCTGACAAAGTCCTTCTCCAGCTCTCCTGTAGGTTCCCTTCAGATACTGGAAGGCTGATATAAATGGTCTCCCCGGAGCCTTCTCCAGGCCGAACATTTTCTTCTAAAACAAGAACTCACATTACAGTATAAAAATAGTCCAGACGGCATGACTACTGATGTTAGTTAATTTTCAGATTATAAGTGAACTAGATATATTAGATATTTCTATTATACACATTCGCCAGTTTTATTTCCAGCAATACCCCCTTGGTCCATGTTGATATAAGGAACTTAATGCTTTGGTGTATTCTCCATCACAAGGAAATGTGAATACTGCAGTTTTAAAATCTTCTACCCATGTCCCATTACAAGATGTGCAAACAAGTTGATTTTAAAGTACTATTGCTAAATTAAGAGCAGAAAAGCATTAGTATATGCAGAAGAGCATTTTAAGAAAGCACTTAAAGACCACATCGGCAGCACAAATGTTCTGTAAGCAATGCGCTCTCATTAGATAAAGCCTGTTATTTATTATAGTAATAGAAATGAGAAACTATGGATTGAATCAAACAATACTTTAAAATCTGCATCTTTAGAAATGGAAAGAGACTAGAAATTAAACTGGAATATATATAAAAAAATAAATAAAAATATTGCCCTCTGGAGGGCATTTTAGACATTAAAATGAATTAAACAGTATTAGGAGAAAAACATTTCTAGAAGATAAAATCATCAGACTGTATAAAGAACTCCAACTTTTACTTCACAGAATCACAGAATTTCTTTAAGATATGGGGTGGGAATGGGGCAAGGGGGGAAATAGGGAGAATATTCTGCCCTACTGAAACTACCAAAGAGGTCATCACGCATAATTTAACTCAGTCTTGAAATTTAAAACTGCCCTTACTGTCAATTGCAATTCCATTGTCAAGATTAGAAATTAAATTGCATTAATGTTTATAAAAAGACTTTAATTGTCTATGCTGCCCTTAAGTTGGTTTTAATATGTACTACCTTAATTCTATATTTCAGAACTTATGAACAATAAGTGAAAAAGGCCAGGAAGGAGGTTTACTCTTTTACATGGTGCATTACTGGCTTTATTTATTTTTTTATTTTTTCTCTCCCACTGTTCTATTACGTTCTGAAGATCTGTCACAGCAAGAGACAGATCTAGGTGAGATTGTCTCTCGTGCTCTTAAAATTTCTCTGCACAAAACTGTGTGTGGGTCAAGTAATATGGTTAAATAGCCCTTTTTACACCTCCAGGTACCTGCTTTTGCTCAAACCCCAAACAAGGCATTAGAAACCAAGTTTTCAGCAAATATGTCTTAAAACAGAATAATAAGGAGGATCTAATCCTTTAGTGCTTAATGGGGATGTTTAGTTAATCACATATTTTTTAACCAGAATAGTCTAGTGTGGAGGTCCAGACATGTCTCTTTCATCCCTTTTCCTCATTCTGGTCAAAGGAGTTATTTTCATTTTTCATTACCTAAATTGCCACTTAGTCAATACTAAATTATCCATCTGCTACAGCCTAATTTTGCTTTAGTTAATAGTCTCATCATTTGGCAAGTTCAGTTATTGGGAAGATGAGTGATTTTCCTTTTACAACCATTTTACTGAATATTCTATCTAATTGCAGCCTTCACACTTTACAATTTGCATCAAAGTCTTCAAAATATTCATTGACGTATGGTATCAAAGATATATCCATTGGCATATGTCACGACAAGAGAAAGTCACAAAAGAGAAAAATCACAAACTAGTAGAGGTTTGAAGTGCCTTCTGGAGGTCATCTAGTCCAATCTTCCTTCTTCTCAAGCAGTACCACCTAGGGCTGGTTTTCCAGCACCACGTCTACGCAGCTTTTGAATATCTGCAGGGATGGAGAGGCCACAATCTCCCTGGGTTGTGCCAGTGCTGTCATCCTTATGTGCAAAAATTTTTCCTGATGTTCAGAGGGAACCTCACATGTTCCATTTTGTGTCCATTGTCTCTTGTCCTGTCACTGGGTGCCACCAAATAGAGCCTAGCTCTGTCTTCTTTGCACCCTCCCTTCATCTATTTATATACATTAATGAGATTCCCACAAGTCTTCTCTTTAGGCTGAACAGTCCCAGCTCTCTCAGACTGTCTTCATAGAAGAGATGCTCCGGTCCCTTCACCATCTTTGTGGCCCTTCACTGGACACTCTGGTACCTGCATATTTCCCATGTATTGGGAAGCCAAGAGCACTGTAAGTTAAAACACCTTCAACAACTATTTACTAAAACTAATATATTCAACTAAAATTTTAATAAAAAAAATTCATTAAAAGTAAACTATGTTGTTATGAAAATGTTGCTCTACTCAGTGGAGGAAAGAGGGGATGACATAAATAGGAAACAAAACTGAAGAGAATAAAACATACTCATTTCAGTCACTTGGTTTAAATGCACTGTGTTCTATTGTAGTTTTGTGTTAGATTTCTTGCAAAATAACAAAATACAATTTATTTCTTTTTTAATATCAAAAAGTTGCAATTGGAGGGATTGTTTTGAAGTTCATTTCATGACAAATTCAGAAAATTTTGTTAATAATTTTAAAGAGATATGCAAGACATTGTGTTTACTTGAAGAGTATATAAACCATATATTAATATATGTTAAAACTGTGTTTCATTACTGCACATGTGAAATTAGTATGAATAGGTGTGTGTATATGTATGCATACACATGAAAAATCAAAGACAATATCCATTTTTCCACTAGCTGTACTAAAATGCTACAAAATATAAGAAAAAACACCCCCGATACTGCTGATTAGTGGCACTTCCTTTTCCCCCCATTGGCTAGGAATTCAAATTGCCTCTAAAGTGAACACACTCAATTGTAATAAAAATCAATTAGACATTGTGAATAATTAAAATGAAGGAAAGCAACACTCAGTTGAATCAGTTCCAGTTTGTTACCCTGGAGGTGGCACTAGTTGATATAATTTCAAATGTGATTCATGCTGTTTAGACAGATGATGTAAATATCTTGGGGAGACAGAGATAAATTAGTTTTATCCATCAAAACAGTCTAGAGTCAAGGTTCCTGTAAATAATTCAATGGTTCTATGAAAGATTTCTTACTTATTTTTAACCAAATGGTTTCTCATTTTTTGAAGAACAGAAAAAATCAGCTTTTAAGTAGGAAGATCTTTTAATAGGCAGACCGAGTATTCTTTGGCTTCTCTAGAAGATCATTTCTATATGTTACTTTGCCATTATGGACTTCTGTACTGATACTGCACATATCAAGCAAAATGATACACGAGACATGAACAATTCCTTTCCATAAAAGACCTTGCAGTTAAGGAAAAAAAAAAAAAAAGAGCTTCACATATTTAATCTCTGTAGACACTAAAACTTGTAGACACTAAAACTTGTAGACACTCTTAAAAACTACATTCTTGTGGGAAAGAAAGATTTACCAAACCTGCAGGTTTGTCTTTGTGTTACTGTGCTCAAGAGCTGAAATAACTGAGTTAAATAAACCCTGTTTCCCGAGTCTGAGCCAGTTCATGTGTGGTCCAGGTCCAGGTTCACTAACAAATGCTGTCCCATATATACCCTTTGCTGTCTCTTTCCATGGTCCATGGTTGCACATGATCTCTGGGCTCCATAAACCCAAAAGTGATGATCCAAAACTGACTGAAGGAGAACTCCTGATTTTCTGTGAGATTAAACAGATGATATTTGGCTTCACCACCACCACAGGAAAAAAAAAAAGACCCACAAATGCTGCAGGATTTTAATTTTCAGATTTATTATCAACTGTGCCACCATTGGCCTGCCTAGCTGCAACTTGATTTAAGCTAAACCATCGAAGGACTTCTAGTGTCCCATTGGCACAAGAAAAGAGCAGTGAAAAGCTGAGGGCCTCCATAATTTCACATCTTCAGCTGTCTGCCAGCAAGTCTGGAAACCTTGGAAGCTGCTTTTGTATCAGAGCTCTCAAGGTTTCCAGCTGTGGACCTTAGTCACGAAGACAGACAAAAGACTCCTAAAGCTTCTAGTCTCAGATAGCTCATTTGAGAAAAGCTCTATGAAGAACAAATTGAGGAAAGCTCTTTTCCTTCTGGATTCAACAAATATGAAGTTTCCAGTGAAATCCTGTTTCATTCAAAAATTCCCTGCTATCCTTACTGCCAGAGCTCTGATCTACAGAGCTACAGCTAGGTGAGGGTGCCATAGCTACTGACTTTCTACCTAGTGAAATACCATGCTTCCCACCCCAATGTCCTCTGGAACTTTGAGTCTACTCCGATCAAGCATTAGTGACTATGCATGTAATAAAAGCCTCTCCTTCTCTGCAACATTTTTCATTTCCTTCAGCAGTTTTTGTGAGCCTGTCAGGGCTCTGTGGGCACCACCATCGCCTTCATCCATGTCGAGCCTGCTAGGATACCCCCATTCTTCCTTTGTCCCACATCCCTATGTCAGCCACTCAGGATGTCAGTCTCTGCCTTGTCAATGCCGCAGCAGCGATGGTCTCCAGCTCCCTCCAGCCCTGGGAGAGGGGGAGGAGAACCAGCCCTGGGAGAGAGGGAGGAGAACCTATGCCCTACCTGGCCATAGGTTCTGCTGAGCCAGGCCCACCCATGGGCCCACCACCCTTAGCCAATACTCATACCCAGGGACATGCCCAAAGCCCAATGGCAGGAGCTGCTCCAGTGCCCCTCTTTGCCCTGCTACTGGCTGTTCTTATGATATAGCTGCAGAGTGCCAACAGCTGACTGAAGACATCAGCCATCTAACACCAGCAAGTGGTCACCACAACAAAGTCAGGGTTTCTAAATCCTGAATAACAGAAGACATTTTGTGAGAAAAAACAGTTTTGGTTCATCACTGGGTACCTGAAGGAAGAGTAGCAGTAATGGGAAGTTCCTAGCTAAACCTTAAAAGCTTAGTTACTAAACTGAAGAGTTAGCTAAAGATGATGCGGCTGAAATACATGCAGTTAAGTACAAACTAACTCCAAAAGTTACCAGTGTATCAAATCACTGGGAAAGAAAAAATAATCTGGGTTATTTAAAGGTAAAATTATGTTCTTCACATTGTACATTCAAAATGAATGCAGCTGGTACTGCAGACTAAGTAGAGCACATGTTGGCACCACAAACTATGCTTTAACGACTGGGTGAGCTCAGATTAGCAGTAGCAACTTTTGATTTACTGCATATGAAATATGTGGCCAGGCTCACACACAATGCCTGATGGGGATGCCACTTGCATGTCTTTGCTTTTATCTTACAGTTCTCATGTGAACCTCCTTCTGCTTGACAGCCAAAATGACCCATTATATTTACTTTTAAGAAAATCCTGTAAGAGGTCTGAAGGCTCCAATGCTGGTGAACCTCAGTGCAGATAGGATCCAGGCAGCCTGTTGTACTCTTATTAGAGGTCCATCTGATGCTGCACAACTTAAGGTTGATGTCATGATTTTTGCCTAATTGACCAAAAAACAGACTGACAGATGCCCCTTCCCACCCATTCCTGCTTCCCTCCCTGCCCCACAAAAACAAAAAAAAAAAAAGAGAGAAGACAGGAAGAGATAATGAGATTTAGAAATTTAGAATGAACTAAACTACTTTAATGAAGTATTAATATTAAAATAAAAAAGCAAGAAAATAATGAAATAGATACAATGTATACAAAAACGTATCAAACTCCCAGGATGACAAGCACATCACTGGCAGGCACTGGGAAAGTCCTAGACTGGAGTCAGCAACAGATGGGAACTGGGTTCCAGCTCTGGAGTCAGGAACACATGGATCAGGATCCAAGGCAGATGAACAGAGTCCTCTTTGGACGTCAGCCATTGAAGAAAAAATGAGTTGACCCTTTGATCCCTCAGCTTTTATACTGAGTGTGCGGCAGATGGGATGGAATACGGAATACCCCAGTTGGTCAGGTTTGGGTCACCTGCCTTGTCTGCTTCTCCCCACAGGTGTGACCCCTCTACACTTTCTCTGTTTCCGACCCTCTAACGTGGCAAATAATGAAACTGGCTGACCTTGGTTGTTATAGTAATAAGTATAAGCAAGAGCCTTTCTGCATATCATTCCTTGGCATCAAGTACAAATATTGGTCTTATCACTCAGAGAATGAGCAGTTTTCTCTGCAATATGCTGTTAATTTCAGAGAGTTAGAAGAGTTACTAAGATGTAAAATTACTGAACAGAAAGTTGGTTCTGTTTTACTTCAAACTGGGACAGTTGACAGCATCTGCAAAGACATAAGATTATCGGTGCTATCCCTTTTTTCCTTCTTGTGTTATCTCCCATAAAAGGTATTTTACACAATAAATTATGGAGTCTTGAGTTCCTTTCTTTCTGGGATCCATAACAAACACTAGCAGAGGTGTGTTACAATTCTCTGTAACATTCTTAAAAAAAAAACCCCAACATTCTACAGTTTGCTGGTTAGCAGCAGTCAAACAGACTCATAGTAAACGTGCCAGTTACATAAATATTACATGGAACAAGTCAGCTGGGTAAGACAGCTCCACAGAGTACAAAAATGAGTCTTAGTATTCACAGTGTGGTAAACCTATTTCCCAAAAGGTCCCAAAAGGCCTGGCACAATCTCTGCATGAGTTGCAGACCGGAAAACCTATGCCTAATTCAAGCCAACTCACTGTAGAAGGCCTGTTCAATGACTGTGTAGTCAGATCAAGTCAGAAGCTAATAAATTTATGCCAAAGCTCCTTTGCATAGTGAGTTGGAGGGAAGAAAAGGGGACACAGACTCATAGAGCAACTACAAGCCTCCCTTGTATAGGGATACACTTAAATGATATTTAGCAACATCATGAAAAGTTATCATTACTCAGTAATTGTCCTTGAGGAATGACTACCTGATGATTCAAGGACATTTTATTCAAACCAAGGATGTCCTAGAAGATGTACTTTCTTATCTGAAATAATTACATTTAGTGTTACCTATTATTGACTAAATTTTAATATTTGTTATCAAAGTTGTATATATGCTTTACAAACCATAATTTCTCCATAACTTCATGATAAGTATAGCTAGCTAACTGGAATGGATAACAATTTTATTTAATGGCATTTGACATATGTAGCCAATTAAGGGATGTACCTCCATATTCTTCCTACAACTTTTGT